>CAWUCO010000029.1:102500-107500 GCA_963920705.1 Odiellus spinosus | reverse complement strand
CGTGCGGCCCCGGACATCTAAGGGCATCACAGACCTGTTATTGCTCTGTCTCGTGCGGCTAAACGCCGCTTGTCCCTCTAAGAAGGAAGACCGACACAAGTGATCGGTCGCCTATTTAGTAGGCTAGAGTCTCGTTCGTTATCGGAATTAACCAGACAAATCGCTCCACCAACTAAGAACGGCCATGCACCACCACCCACCGAATCAAGAAAGAGCTCTTAATCTGTCAATCCTTCCGGTGTCCGGGCCGGGTAAGTTTTCCCGTGTTGAGTCAAATTAAGCCGCAGGCTCCACTCCTGGTGGTGCCCTTCCGTCAATTCCTTTAAGTTTCAGCTTTGCAACCATACTTCCCCCGGAACCCACAAACTTTGGTTTCCCGGAAGCTGCCCGCCGAGTCAATTGAGTAACTCAGGCGGATCGCTGGTTGGCATCGTTTATGGTTAGAACTAGGGCGGTATCTGATCGCCTTCGAACCTCTAACTTTCGTTCTTGATTAATGAAAACATTCTTGGCAAATGCTTTCGCTGTAGTTCGTCTTGCGACGGTCCAAGAATTTCACCTCTAGCGTCGCAATACGAATGCCCCCGTCTGTCCCTTTTAATCATTACCTCGTGTTCCGAAAACCAACACAATAGAACTCGAAGTCCTCTTTCATTATTCCATGCACCATTATTCAGGCGGGACGCCTGCTTTGAGCACTCCAATTTTTTCAAAGTAAACGTGCCGGGCACCTACGACACTCAGTCAAGAGCACCGAAGGAAAACCGGCAGGATGTTCAGGCCAGGCAGTAACCACCGGAGCGGACCGCCTGTCTGGAACTGAGATTCAACTACGAGCTTTTTAACCGCAACAACTTTAATATACGCTATTGGAGCTGGAATTACCGCGGCTGCTGGCACCAGACTTGCCCTCCAATGGATCCTCGTTAAAGGATTTAGAGTGTACTCATTCCAATTACGGGGCCTCAAAAGAGTCCCGTATTGTTATTTTTCGTCACTACCTCCCCGTGCCGGGAGTGGGTAATTTGCGCGCCTGCTGCCTTCCTTGGATGTGGTAGCCGTTTCTCAGGCTCCCTCTCCGGAATCGAACCCTGATTCCCCGTTACCCGTTACGACCATGGTAGGCGCGTAGCCTACCATCGAAAGTTGATAAGGCAGACACTTGAAAGAAACATCGCCGATACGAGATCGTGCGATTTGCCCAAAGTTATCCAGAGTCGCCATGGTAAGCGGGCCGAAGCCCGATTGGTCTTGGTCTAATAAAAGCGCTCGTTCCCGAAGGTCGGAGCTCTGCTGCATGTATTAGCTCTAGAATTACCACAGTTATCCAAGTAAAAAAGTACGATCTAAGAAACCATAACTGATTTAATGAGCCATTCGCGGTTTCACCTTATTTCGGCATGTACTTAGACATGCATGGCTTAGTCTTTGAGACAAGCATATGACTACTGGCAGGATCAACCAGGTAACAACATTTAACGAACGTTGCAACGTCAAGCTGGAAAAACGCGCCGCGCGGCGGCGAACTTGTCGCCGCCGTCGGGCGTTTTCTCGGAACCGGCGCGTGGAAAAAACGCGCGCGGTTCGAACTTTTGTTCTTTTTTTTGTCCGAGAGAGCCGGAACAAGCTTCTCGAAGACTGTTTCTCGGTTCGTTCTAGCCCAGGCGGTGTTATTGCAACCGCCTTCTTCGAGCCGAAACCTGAGGAGAATATTCGAGTAAAGACGCCGGAAGCGAGACGAAACTCTCATTGTTTTTTGTCGGTACCAATTCGCCCTCCGACGACGCACCTCGGTTACGAGGACGATCTGGGGCTAGCTGATAGCGATAAATGCTTCGACGCGCCACCAAGTGGACGGTCCGGGAAGCGTGGTCGTTTCGACGAATTCGCCCGTGGTGCCGGCGGGCCGTCGTTTAGTTTTATTCCTAGAATTTGTTTTTGGGTTAATTTTTTAATAAATGAAACTCTGTCGTTCGACACTCGGGCAAGACTTGACGGTAAAGCCTTGTCGTTCAACAGAGAGGGGGTTTTTAATTTTGTCTGACTTTTTTAACCAAACAGCCTGTAGCGCGCACCACGCGCATTTCGGGAGACCAGCCTCCACAAGGACAGTGTGGGGGATCGGGTCGTGACCGGTCGTGGCGCGACGATTTTGGTTTAAAAAAAAAAAAAAAAAAAAAAAAAAAAAAGGGGGGGGGGGGGAAACGGGAGGTTTTGGGGGCGGCCGCGAAGTGGCGCCCTGGGCGTGGGACGTTATTGATAAATTGAAAGGAACGGCGTCCAGGGAGAAAGGGCGCCACGAGGTTCGCGACGCTAACGCGAGACAAGGGCGCTGGCCGCCGACTATCGCTTCTCTGCCTTTTGTCTAGGATCATTGCGTAGTATCTGTTCTTATCAGCCGAAGGTAAAGGCCGATCCGGGTCGAACAACGGCGGCCCGATTTCGGCTCTTCTCCGTGGCTTGTTTGGGGTGCTCGAGGCTGTTATGGGTCTTTGCGCCGCCAGGAGGCGCGGATCGCGGCCACGGGCCAAGCGCGAGAAAGCAAGCGCGAAAGAAGAGGTGTCGCGAGCCGCGCGGCGGAGCGAGCGCCGCGACGGGCATCGCTTCTCGGCCTTTTGGCTAAGATCAAAGTGTAGTATCTGTTCTTATCAGCTTAATATCTGATATCCGTCCAACGGGCGGAAGATATTAAAGTTATTTTTGACAGTGGGCGGGAGACCGGGGCTTGCTCCTTCCCCGCCGCGGGTCGTCCCGGTATCGCAGTACATCCGGGTTTGACGGCCCACGCGCCATTTTACGCATTCGAAAAGGAATTTACACGCACCCTCGCTCGGCCGAACGCCACCCCCCCCCCCCCCTCTTGAATAAGCGCTATTCCGGTGGGAGACCCGCGTCCAAACGCCCATGTCTCGCGATTTCGAATTACGAGATCTCCGCGTCGTAGCGATATAAGTCGCCGAAATGAATTCAGCCAAACCTGGGGGCGAAATGTTCGCGGGATACTCGCTCAACATGGCAGCGGCAAAACTTGAAAAGAAGACACGCAAGCAAATTGCGCGCGAATACTACCAACCACTCAAATTTGACCGTTTCGCCATAATCGAAACGCATAATTTGGGAGGTGCCCTGTACAGTCCCGGACCTGAACGAAGAGACGAATGAATACCGGCGTGTTGGTGACGTCCGTCAAGTTCCGGGGCGCACGGCTGATACGCTAGCTAAGTGCGGGCCGTGTTCAGTCACAACCCAGCACGCAAGGTTCTTTGCCCGCTCGAAGGAGTTGGTCCGCGAGATTGGAACGCGTAAGCCGGCGCTCGCTCGAGCTCGCCCGACCCTCGCGGAATATTGGCGGTAGGGTTAGGTTAGTTAATTCCCCGTAGTAGCCGACCTCTCTCGGCCGCCTCCCGGAAGGTGGAGGTTTGCGCGGCTCGGTTACCCGGGATTTTTGCGCGGGGGGGATCCGACGGCACGGTCTCGTTGTACATTTCGTATATGCCTTCGAATTGGGGGAGATTCGCTCCGGCCGCTAGTAGTCAATGTAAACTTCGACCATTTAGCATTTTTGTCGCTAAGTTGAACGGTGGGCTTGTAAAACTGATGGTATTTAGCAAGCTCGCACGGTTTATTCAAACGGTGCCGTTTGGGGTGAGTGCGGCCAAAAAAACACAGACTGTCCCGAAGCTTTTGGGGCAGGAGGCGTTTCTTTTTGCGGCTTTAAAAGGACAAGCGGGAATATTTTTTTAATATGGCCCGCGTGCCAACGTTCATCCGTTACCCGTTCGACTGATGTTTACGATTTATCGACGCTAACGTTTTTGTATTAACACAAATTCAATTCGTTATGTTCGCTTTCAGGTTGTACGCGATAAACTTTGGTTTCGTTGCGCGTCTACAGTAAACAAATTATATTAGCAGCGCATTTGTTCTGTCCAAGAAAAACCTTTAATCTCGACGTAACTAATAACTTGACACCGACTCGTAAGAATGTTCGGGTTTAATCCTTAATGTTGACATTAATTAGCTTTTCGCGAATTTTGACCTAAAATTTCCGTTTCACTTTTAACTCGCATTTCCATTCTGCCGCTAGATGAACTAAAATTTCACATCTACTTGTAATCAACGTAAATTTCAATTTATTAAGCAATAAAAAATTTAAAAAAAAAAAAAAAAAAAAAAAAAACTAATGCTTCTCGTTTTTAAGCGTGTAGTGCAGTCGCGAATAAGAATTGGGCGAAAAAGTCCGCGGAAGAGACCTACCGCTGAAATTGCTCGCTAATTCTTAGGTTTTCGCTTCGAAGGTTTTTGCCCCGGTTTCGAACCCGGGCCTCCACGATCACCGGGCTAGCGCGTTGCCAACTCGCCAACCGTTTCATCCGGTGGACAAGAGTCCTTATTATTTTCCTGTGTCCTGCCCGAGCAATTGTCCGGAAAATCCGCGACCGAACTACGAGTGCCCAAAACTTTCACTATCGTTGGCGCTACGGAAATCAAGGGCCGTGGAGAATTTCGCCGCTTACCAAAATGGCGAGGTTTTTATTCCCGGACATTCCGCCATCAATCAGGCAGCGGTTGTCGGGCGTTTGGGGAGAAATGTAGGGTTTTTTGGGTGAAGCGACTGTATCGAAGAAAGCGACACGATCAATTTGCTGACCGCGAAAGTGGTCGGGCGTACGACTTTAAAGTACCGCGACAAAAAATAATTAAAATTAAATAAAATATTTTTGGTAACTTTCGAAAACGCGGAACGGACGCCACGGGATTCGAACCCGGGGGCTGTCGCCGCGCCACCCCAACGCTCTACCGAACGAGCCGCGGCGACGTTGACGAGGGAACCACCGTTAGACGGGTTTTTCGCGTGGGGCGGCCGCACTTTCGCGCGCGGAGATTTATCGCTCGAGAGCGGCCGAGAAAGGGAAGACCGACATCGCGGCGGTTGTAGCTACGTCGGTAAAGCCCTCGACGCGCGTTCCAGACCCCGCGGGTTCGAATCGCGACACCAT
>CAWUCO010000029.1:92500-97500 GCA_963920705.1 Odiellus spinosus | reverse complement strand
AGGTAGGTATGTCTTGTTTGTAAAGGAAGACGTTGAAGATAGTGGTGATCATTTTTATGCTAGCATTTTTAAGCCATTGCAACGTGAGGCCATCAGGCCCGGGCGTGGCCGAAGAGCACTTTGTAAGGCCCTCTTTCACTTCTTCGATGGTAATGGGGTAGTACACGTCGGCTTTTCGTGGACGACACGTACTATCCTCGGTATCTTCCTTCGAGGTCTTCGCAAAGAGGCTGCCAAACGTGCCATCAATATCGTCACGTGATGGTTTTACCGTAACTTCGTCAATGTTATCCAGAATTTCCGCAATAAGACGTTTCTTGTTCGTTTTGAACAGACGTTGCATGAAGCGAAATTTTCGTTGCCGCACCTGCCTTGGATTCAGGAACTTTTGATGGGGTGGAGGTAAGGTTCGTCCTTGAGGCTCTTTGTGAGCCGGTAACATATTAGGGACGGATTCGATAGTAAAAGTGCCGTCAACAATCCCTTGACAAATGAGGCCAACTTGAGGATCAATGTCGTCAGCGTGATCCAAGAAAAACTTATGGAGCTTATCTTTCCCAGAGTCTTCGAGCAAGTTAGTAAAGTCTATTGGAGGGCTGCGTACATCAACAGGTAAGTCTGATGGTGGAGAATGTTGTAAAGGAAAGACGGTATCCGAAAGTTCACCCACGTCTTCCAGCTCCAAACTCGCATGCTCCAACGTACCATCGAGTCGCGATTTCGACTCCCGAATAGATTTAACTTGAGCTCTATGTTCCGACGTTTTTCTCCGTGATTTGATAGCATCAAATGTTCTTGTTGGCAGGATATGTTGTAGGGCTTGATTAAAGTCACGTGTGTTGATGTCGAGCGCTGCCTCGGCAGCGGCAAGCATACGTTTTTCCTCATTAAGCCAATGAGATCGAGTACTCCGCGATTGACTAGCTTCGTATAGCTCACGGTGATTACGTTGTTCATGTACCCCTCGCCCAGTCGGTGTAGTGAATAGACGGGTACAGTGTCTGCATTGAAATGAAAGAGACGAAGAGCTACCGGATTGCTCTGATTGAGTGGAGGATACTAATACAGCAGTTATGGCAGCTGTATTAGAGGTTGTAGTGGTATGGGAAGAAGTAGTAGCAGTAGTGGTGGTGGTGTCAGACGAGACCGATGAAGTGGTCTTTTTGCGGCAATGGACATAGTGGGATGAAAGTCCAGGCAGCGTTGGTTTGACAAGGCCGCAGAGCCGACATCTGTACTGGATTGGTACACCACCATGTGCTTCAACGTGTTTTTTCCAGTTGATATGATCAATGAAGATCAAACTAGCGGGACATCTAGGGCAAATGTTGCCCTCTTTACCAGGATACAAAAATGTTGCGCACGCTGCTGCGGCATTAATTCGGGAACTCGCCATCTCTTCAAATCTTGAGGAGAGTATAGAGAGCTTTTAATAAACGGACGAGACTATAACACACAAATCGGTTGTACTGTCATTGTGGTTGGGGGTTTGCCAGGGACCATAGTTGTTTCAACTCCCCATGGTGTGGGCTTTCATCGGGTTACCCAGTCCTGCCGGACAGGGGTAAACACACGCTGATTCCTTCAGTGTAGCGCGCGTGCGGCCCCGGACATCTAAGGGCATCACAGACCTGTTATTGCTCTGTCTCGTGCGGCTAAACGCCGCTTGTCCCTCTAAGAAGGAAGACCGACACAAGTGATCGGTCGCCTATTTAGTAGGCTAGAGTCTCGTTCGTTATCGGAATTAACCAGACAAATCGCTCCACCAACTAAGAACGGCCATGCACCACCACCCACCGAATCAAGAAAGAGCTCTTAATCTGTCAATCCTTCCGGTGTCCGGGCCGGGTAAGTTTTCCCGTGTTGAGTCAAATTAAGCCGCAGGCTCCACTCCTGGTGGTGCCCTTCCGTCAATTCCTTTAAGTTTCAGCTTTGCAACCATACTTCCCCCGGAACCCACAAACTTTGGTTTCCCGGAAGCTGCCCGCCGAGTCAATTGAGTAACTCAGGCGGATCGCTGGTTGGCATCGTTTATGGTTAGAACTAGGGCGGTATCTGATCGCCTTCGAACCTCTAACTTTCGTTCTTGATTAATGAAAACATTCTTGGCAAATGCTTTCGCTGTAGTTCGTCTTGCGACGGTCCAAGAATTTCACCTCTAGCGTCGCAATACGAATGCCCCCGTCTGTCCCTTTTAATCATTACCTCGTGTTCCGAAAACCAACACAATAGAACTCGAAGTCCTCTTTCATTATTCCATGCACCATTATTCAGGCGGGACGCCTGCTTTGAGCACTCCAATTTTTTCAAAGTAAACGTGCCGGGCACCTACGACACTCAGTCAAGAGCACCGAAGGAAAACCGGCAGGATGTTCAGGCCAGGCAGTAACCACCGGAGCGGACCGCCTGTCTGGAACTGAGATTCAACTACGAGCTTTTTAACCGCAACAACTTTAATATACGCTATTGGAGCTGGAATTACCGCGGCTGCTGGCACCAGACTTGCCCTCCAATGGATCCTCGTTAAAGGATTTAGAGTGTACTCATTCCAATTACGGGGCCTCAAAAGAGTCCCGTATTGTTATTTTTCGTCACTACCTCCCCGTGCCGGGAGTGGGTAATTTGCGCGCCTGCTGCCTTCCTTGGATGTGGTAGCCGTTTCTCAGGCTCCCTCTCCGGAATCGAACCCTGATTCCCCGTTACCCGTTACGACCATGGTAGGCGCGTAGCCTACCATCGAAAGTTGATAAGGCAGACACTTGAAAGAAACATCGCCGATACGAGATCGTGCGATTTGCCCAAAGTTATCCAGAGTCGCCATGGTAAGCGGGCCGAAGCCCGATTGGTCTTGGTCTAATAAAAGCGCTCGTTCCCGAAGGTCGGAGCTCTGCTGCATGTATTAGCTCTAGAATTACCACAGTTATCCAAGTAAAAAAGTACGATCTAAGAAACCATAACTGATTTAATGAGCCATTCGCGGTTTCACCTTATTTCGGCATGTACTTAGACATGCATGGCTTAGTCTTTGAGACAAGCATATGACTACTGGCAGGATCAACCAGGTAACAACATTTAACGAACGTTGCAACGTCAAGCTGGAAAAACGCGCCGCGCGGCGGCGAACTTGTCGCCGCCGTCGGGCGTTTTCTCGGAACCGGCGCGTGGAAAAAACGCGCGCGGTTCGAACTTTTGTTCTTTTTTTTGTCCGAGAGAGCCGGAACAAGCTTCTCGAAGACTGTTTCTCGGTTCGTTCTAGCCCAGGCGGTGTTATTGCAACCGCCTTCTTCGAGCCGAAACCTGAGGAGAATATTCGAGTAAAGACGCCGGAAGCGAGACGAAACTCTCATTGTTTTTTGTCGGTACCAATTCGCCCTCCGACGACGCACCTCGGTTACGAGGACGATCTGGGGCTAGCTGATAGCGATAAATGCTTCGACGCGCCACCAAGTGGACGGTCCGGGAAGCGTGGTCGTTTCGACGAATTCGCCCGTGGTGCCGGCGGGCCGTCGTTTAGTTTTATTCCTAGAATTTGTTTTTGGGTTAATTTTTTAATAAATGAAACTCTGTCGTTCGACACTCGGGCAAGACTTGACGGTAAAGCCTTGTCGTTCAACAGAGAGGGGGTTTTTAATTTTGTCTGACTTTTTTAACCAAACAGCCTGTAGCGCGCACCACGCGCATTTCGGGAGACCAGCCTCCACAAGGACAGTGTGGGGGATCGGGTCGTGACCGGTCGTGGCGCGACGATTTTGGTTTAAAAAAAAAAAAAAAAAAAAAAAAAAAAAGGGGGGGGGGGGGGGAAACGGGAGGTTTTGGGGGCGGCCGCGAAGTGGCGCCCTGGGCGTGGGACGTTATTGATAAATTGAAAGGAACGGCGTCCAGGGAGAAAGGGCGCCACGAGGTTCGCGACGCTAACGCGAGACAAGGGCGCTGGCCGCCGACTATCGCTTCTCTGCCTTTTGTCTAGGATCATTGCGTAGTATCTGTTCTTATCAGCCGAAGGTAAAGGCCGATCCGGGTCGAACAACGGCGGCCCGATTTCGGCTCTTCTCCGTGGCTTGTTTGGGGTGCTCGAGGCTGTTATGGGTCTTTGCGCCGCCAGGAGGCGCGGATCGCGGCCACGGGCCAAGCGCGAGAAAGCAAGCGCGAAAGAAGAGGTGTCGCGAGCCGCGCGGCGGAGCGAGCGCCGCGACGGGCATCGCTTCTCGGCCTTTTGGCTAAGATCAAAGTGTAGTATCTGTTCTTATCAGCTTAATATCTGATATCCGTCCAACGGGCGGAAGATATTAAAGTTATTTTTGACAGTGGGCGGGAGACCGGGGCTTGCTCCTTCCCCGCCGCGGGTCGTCCCGGTATCGCAGTACATCCGGGTTTGACGGCCCACGCGCCATTTTACGCATTCGAAAAGGAATTTACACGCACCCTCGCTCGGCCGAACGCCACCCCCCCCCCCCCCTCTTGAATAAGCGCTATTCCGGTGGGAGACCCGCGTCCAAACGCCCATGTCTCGCGATTTCGAATTACGAGATCTCCGCGTCGTAGCGATATAAGTCGCCGAAATGAATTCAGCCAAACCTGGGGGCGAAATGTTCGCGGGATACTCGCTCAACATGGCAGCGGCAAAACTTGAAAAGAAGACACGCAAGCAAATTGCGCGCGAATACTACCAACCACTCAAATTTGACCGTTTCGCCATAATCGAAACGCATAATTTGGGAGGTGCCCTGTACAGTCCCGGACCTGAACGAAGAGACGAATGAATACCGGCGTGTTGGTGACGTCCGTCAAGTTCCGGGGCGCACGGCTGATACGCTAGCTAAGTGCGGGCCGTGTTCAGTCACAACCCAGCACGCAAGGTTCTTTGCCCGCTCGAAGGAGTTGGTCCGCGAGATTGGAACGCGTAAGCCGGCGCTCGCTCGAGCTCGCCCGACCCTCGCGGAATATTGGCGGTAGGGTTAGGTTAGTTAATTCCCCGTAGTAGCCGACCTCTCTCGGCCGCC
>CAWUCO010000029.1:82500-87500 GCA_963920705.1 Odiellus spinosus | reverse complement strand
CGAAGGGTGCACCAGCTGAGTAATGGTGGGAAGAGCGGCAGCTTCTTTCGCAAGAAGATCGGCACGTTCGTTCCCGCGAATACCCTCATGAGCCCGAACCCACGAAAGGTTCACAAAGAACCCCCTGGACTTGAGTCCATTTAGAAGATTGCGTATATCGGACACAAGTTTAAGCTGGCTATTAGAGCCAGCTATAGCTGCAATAGCCGCCCGACTATCCGAGAAGATGTAGAAAGGGGCTTTAATGGTTCGGCGATCAAACCACAATAAAGCAGCAAAAATTGCCCAAGCTTCCGCGTGGAAGGCGGTCGCGGAGCTACTTAACCTAATGAGCTCTGAGTTGAACTCCTGCCCCTGAAAAAATACTACAAAAGCAGCACCCGCTGAATCACCTAACTTCGAGCCATCCGTATAGGCCTCCCACTCATGGCTATGGGGTGTACTATTCTCGAAGTACGAAATACGCCTATATGCTGGGTGAGTATCCCACCTATCGACTAACTCCTCTAGTAAAGGAGGCTCGATTTCTTGATCGACTATAACGGCCGATCGCCTACGATTGACTGTCTTATAAAAAGTAGCCTCGATAGCTATGGTTAAATCTAGGGGCATGACCCCTGCCATGACGCATAGAGCGTCGTTAGAAACAGTACGATACGCGGCAGTGATACGGAGAAGCGGGATGCGCTGGATGGAAGCAAGCTTCTTCCGCATAACGGAGTTCTCGCTCTGCTTCCACCAGGCACCACACGCATAGACTATAACTCTCTCGATACACGCTTTGTATATTAACTTAAGATCGGGGCCTTTAATGCCCCAAGTACTACGGGCCACCCTAGATAACTTGGCCGTAATGTTAGCTGTTTTAATTTTCAATTCCCTCAGGTGCGGGATAAAAGAGAGCCTATCGTCTATAACGACTCCCAAAATGGTCATCTCGTCTACGTTGCGAACCCCCTTACCAAGGAGCTTAAAAATGGGCTTCCTTGACATACGTGCCTTGCACGCGATAGTAAGCGCGCACATTTTGTTTGCGGCAAAGGTTAACTTATTCTCGGCTCTCCACACATCCAACTGCTCGAGAGCGAGGTTACCCTCACGCTCGAGCCGCTGTCTGGATGGGGCCCAAACGACGGCATAAATATCATCCGCGAAAGCCTGAACGTGTGTATTCTCCCCAAAGGGCAAATCCAAGGCCATATCCGCGATCAAATTCCAAAGCATAGGGCCGCTACAAGAACCCTGCGGGCAACCCCTAACGACGGTTTTACTAATATAGGTAGATGGAGTCGAATAAACCACCTTGCGCTCACTAAAATAGCTCTGAAAAACACTATATAAGTTCTTCGGCAGGTTTATCTCCTTCAGTCGTGAAAGTAATGAGGGCCACCAAACGTTATCAAAGGCACCCTGGATATCGATGGAAATAATGGCGACGTGATTCCCCAGTTCACGTTTTCCCCTTACGATATCCAAGATCCGCGAGAGAGCATCAGTCGTAGATCTACCATGTCTAAAACCGTATTGCTCCTCCTTAAGGTGCTTATTGCAATGGAGAAAGTGGTAAACTCTCCCCGTTAAGAGTTTATCGAAAATCTTTCCCACGACTGAAAGGAGGCAAATCGGCCTGTAGGCCTTTGGATCCTCAGGATCCTTACCCTTTTTTGACAAAAGAACCAACTTCGCAATTTTCCAGACCTTGGGGAAAACGAGACCCTTGAGACACATGTTAAATAGGGATAAAACTATCTTAGGGATAGCTTGAAAAATGTGTTTGAATATCTCAATGGTAATACCATCAAGCCCAGGGGCTTTCCCGTTAGCAAAACTTCCCATGGCGTCCTCCACTTCCCCGATCGTGAAGGGAACATCGTCCGGACTATCGGGCGGGATAGCAATATCCTCCCTAGTCCGGGTATGATGCTCCGAATCAGCGATTGTGGAGTCGTCAGGAAAGAAATTTCCCAACAGTAAATTAAGAGTGTCTGTAAACGAGGAAGTTCTTGTCCCATCCGGTCGCCGAACACTGTGTAATTCGGTAGGCCTAATTACCTTGTCCAGGGCTATCTTATACTGCAAATTAAAAGGACTGTCCAAATTGGACGTCGAGCAAAATTCCTTCCATGACTTAAGACGGGCCTCATTGATGACCCGCTTATACATGGCATGAAATTTATTGTACTCAGTCTTCCTTATAAGACGAAGAGCCTGGTCACGAGTACCCTGCATTCGGCGACGAAGGGCACGAACTTTCTTTCTAAGGGTAGCAATCTCATTATTCCACCAAGGAACGGACTTATGCGTTTTAGCTTTTTTCCTTTTGAGCTTGCGGGAACACACCTCATCAAGGTTCCCCATAAACCTTTCTACTAACTCTTCAAGGGGGACTGTAATATCCCAAGATAAGTCAAAATCCTGGAATTGCTCAATCACCTCCTCCCTAAAATCGGCCCAATCGACCGACTTGGTAGCGTAGGGTTGATGGAAACCCAAATTCGGGCAATCCCTGGTCAATTCCCACGTAATATACCTATGGTCGCTGCACGAGACAACGTCCTTAACCGACCAATTAGAACACAATTCCGTCAGAGTACTGGAGGCTACCGTTAAGTCGATCCAACTCTCCCCATTGCTGGAACTAAAAGTTGCGATGGAAGCCGGGTCATTAATGACCTGAAGGTCCAAAAAATTCAAAAAGTCAATAACAGAGTCCCCTCTGTCGTCGCAACGAGGCGAACCCCATAAAGCGTGTTTCGCGTTAAAGTCTCCAGCAATGAGAAAGTTGGAACTCCTTAACCTACGAATGTCGGCGACAAGATTATCCAAAATTGGATTAATGTCAATAGAAGGAGGAGCATACAAAGATATGGCGAGGTATTCAAGACCATAGAAGCGCACGCTAGCGATAACGTACGTCTCCGTGGCCACGATCCCCATGAAATCCATATCCTTATTCAGACAGACTAAGGCTGCCTTCCCTAAGGTCTTAACGTACATAGATCTCGAGGAGATAGAAAATCCCGCAAGAACTCCGTCACTAAGATATGGCTCCTGAATAAAAACCAGATCGACCGGGTTCGACAGCAACTCCTGTTGGAGCTGAGCAGTAGCGGCTATCGAACCATTCAGGTTGATCTGTAAACATCTCAAGGTTTTAGAAATTCTTTGGTTGCCATTAATAAGATTAACCATAATTCGTTCGAGATCTTCTATAACCTACGTCCCTTAAGTACAAAGGACAATTTGGATCTAAAGCTCCATGATTTACCAAAAACTTGGTACCCTCCTTTGAATTGTGTTCTACGCAGTTTTTGCACCGCAGATTAGATTTATCGGGACAATCTTTATACCTATGTTCTCCCGCGCATAAGGTGCAGAACTGAATCTTGCCCGGACAGCTAGCTGACGTATGCCCTATAGCACAACAACGATAACAGTGGGGAATCCTATTATAGTCCGTAATAGGACAAATACCCCACCCTAGCCTAATCTTACCGACACCAAGAACGGCCTTGTATTTAAGAGGATCGACCTCGAACACCCAATGAACGCTAAGCGACTTGCTTACGTAGAAAAACTTCTTTACAAGGTCTTTGGAATCTACCGCGCCGTCCGCTTGCTTAACAAGCGCCGCGATGAGTTCATCTTCTTTAATTTCTTCGCTAACATCCCGTATCATGACCTTGGGCCGAAGCTTGGACGAAAGCAGCACCTTCGCAATGTCTTTAATGACGTTCGTACCTTCGATCGCCTCCTTAAGGATGGAACGATCATGGTCGCTGTCAAGATCAACAACACAGCCATTATTACGACAGGGACGAAGACTCCTGACCGTAATTCCTAATTTTTCAGGCTCGATATACTTAATAAGGGCGTTCTTGATGTCGTCTGACGTGCTTTGAGTCCCATCAGCAGGATAAACTAGCAGCGCTTTATCGGAGTGCTTAAAAGTTGGGATTTGGGGTTGGCGGTTTCTACCCTTCTTTCCCTTCGAATTGCCTTTTCCCTGTTTACCACTAACAGGATTAACATTTTGCTTTTTACCGGGGACCATTACATTCCCCGTACTAGAAGTGGTGTCCTGACCTTGTTTGACCTTCCCCTTAGGTCGATTCTTACGAACTACTGTGGCGTAACTTTGAGACTGAGGAGTCCGATCAGAATCAGGCTCGACAACCTCTACCTCAGAATCGTAACACAAATTATCTGATTGAACATGGACCTTAGATTTCAGAGAGAGTAACGCTTCCAACTTACCCTCCAAAAACGAAATACGTTTTTCCTGTTGTTGGGAAAGTCTAAAAAGCGTATCTAAAATGCCCGAAATACTGGCCTTTGTGGCCTTGGACAATTTACTACCGGCTGACGAAAAAAGATCCGCCATCTCAAGGCGAGCGGAATCGGCGAGGGCGAGTCTTTCACTTTCAGTTAAAGAGCTTAAATCAGAAGTGGCAGTGGGACTAGCATGCGCTTTGCGCTTTTTACTCTGTGAGGAAGGGGTTGAGATTTCCCCAGCGAGGCTTTCATTACCACTAGAGTGAACAGAATCGGAATCGCCGGCACCGCTCAAATTGACGATGGCCGTATCCTTAAGTAAATTGCATAAAGCTGTTTCGTTAGATAGACCGGAGTCTACTATTAAGTTTGGGGTTTGGTTTTGATTATCCATATTTAATGAAGTATGATTCATTAAGGCTACGGCCCACCCACCACGGAGCCCAACAAGGGGACCTTAAAAATAAGGCCAGACCTATAACCTTAATATACCCAGGCACAACCCACGAAGAGAGGATGCCCAGTTGACCTATCCAAAGCGATAAAAACATTCCAACAAGCACTCCCTATCACACGCCCTGGTATCCACAAACAGACACCGCGACAAATGGGCTGTGATCCTAGGAGTACTCAGCAGAACATCCCGCACCCTCGGGAAGCCGATTGATCCGTGACGGTCATCACGAACCCCTTGTCTAGCCGGATTAAGAGGCCAAAGAGACGTG
>CAWUCO010000029.1:72500-77500 GCA_963920705.1 Odiellus spinosus | reverse complement strand
CGTGTTCCGAAAACCAACACAATAGAACTCGAAGTCCTCTTTCATTATTCCATGCACCATTATTCAGGCGGGACGCCTGCTTTGAGCACTCCAATTTTTTCAAAGTAAACGTGCCGGGCACCTACGACACTCAGTCAAGAGCACCGAAGGAAAACCGGCAGGATGTTCAGGCCAGGCAGTAACCACCGGAGCGGACCGCCTGTCTGGAACTGAGATTCAACTACGAGCTTTTTAACCGCAACAACTTTAATATACGCTATTGGAGCTGGAATTACCGCGGCTGCTGGCACCAGACTTGCCCTCCAATGGATCCTCGTTAAAGGATTTAGAGTGTACTCATTCCAATTACGGGGCCTCAAAAGAGTCCCGTATTGTTATTTTTCGTCACTACCTCCCCGTGCCGGGAGTGGGTAATTTGCGCGCCTGCTGCCTTCCTTGGATGTGGTAGCCGTTTCTCAGGCTCCCTCTCCGGAATCGAACCCTGATTCCCCGTTACCCGTTACGACCATGGTAGGCGCGTAGCCTACCATCGAAAGTTGATAAGGCAGACACTTGAAAGAAACATCGCCGATACGAGATCGTGCGATTTGCCCAAAGTTATCCAGAGTCGCCATGGTAAGCGGGCCGAAGCCCGATTGGTCTTGGTCTAATAAAAGCGCTCGTTCCCGAAGGTCGGAGCTCTGCTGCATGTATTAGCTCTAGAATTACCACAGTTATCCAAGTAAAAAAGTACGATCTAAGAAACCATAACTGATTTAATGAGCCATTCGCGGTTTCACCTTATTTCGGCATGTACTTAGACATGCATGGCTTAGTCTTTGAGACAAGCATATGACTACTGGCAGGATCAACCAGGTAACAACATTTAACGAACGTTGCAACGTCAAGCTGGAAAAACGCGCCGCGCGGCGGCGAACTTGTCGCCGCCGTCGGGCGTTTTCTCGGAACCGGCGCGTGGAAAAAACGCGCGCGGTTCGAACTTTTGTTCTTTTTTTTGTCCGAGAGAGCCGGAACAAGCTTCTCGAAGACTGTTTCTCGGTTCGTTCTAGCCCAGGCGGTGTTATTGCAACCGCCTTCTTCGAGCCGAAACCTGAGGAGAATATTCGAGTAAAGACGCCGGAAGCGAGACGAAACTCTCATTGTTTTTTGTCGGTACCAATTCGCCCTCCGACGACGCACCTCGGTTACGAGGACGATCTGGGGCTAGCTGATAGCGATAAATGCTTCGACGCGCCACCAAGTGGACGGTCCGGGAAGCGTGGTCGTTTCGACGAATTCGCCCGTGGTGCCGGCGGGCCGTCGTTTAGTTTTATTCCTAGAATTTGTTTTTGGGTTAATTTTTTAATAAATGAAACTCTGTCGTTCGACACTCGGGCAAGACTTGACGGTAAAGCCTTGTCGTTCAACAGAGAGGGGGTTTTTAATTTTGTCTGACTTTTTTAACCAAACAGCCTGTAGCGCGCACCACGCGCATTTCGGGAGACCAGCCTCCACAAGGACAGTGTGGGGGATCGGGTCGTGACCGGTCGTGGCGCGACGATTTTGGTTTAAAAAAAAAAAAAAAAAAAAAAAAAAAAAGGGGGGGGGGGGGGAAACGGGAGGTTTTGGGGGCGGCCGCGAAGTGGCGCCCTGGGCGTGGGACGTTATTGATAAATTGAAAGGAACGGCGTCCAGGGAGAAAGGGCGCCACGAGGTTCGCGACGCTAACGCGAGACAAGGGCGCTGGCCGCCGACTATCGCTTCTCTGCCTTTTGTCTAGGATCATTGCGTAGTATCTGTTCTTATCAGCCGAAGGTAAAGGCCGATCCGGGTCGAACAACGGCGGCCCGATTTCGGCTCTTCTCCGTGGCTTGTTTGGGGTGCTCGAGGCTGTTATGGGTCTTTGCGCCGCCAGGAGGCGCGGATCGCGGCCACGGGCCAAGCGCGAGAAAGCAAGCGCGAAAGAAGAGGTGTCGCGAGCCGCGCGGCGGAGCGAGCGCCGCGACGGGCATCGCTTCTCGGCCTTTTGGCTAAGATCAAAGTGTAGTATCTGTTCTTATCAGCTTAATATCTGATATCCGTCCAACGGGCGGAAGATATTAAAGTTATTTTTGACAGTGGGCGGGAGACCGGGGCTTGCTCCTTCCCCGCCGCGGGTCGTCCCGGTATCGCAGTACATCCGGGTTTGACGGCCCACGCGCCATTTTACGCATTCGAAAAGGAATTTACACGCACCCTCGCTCGGCCGAACGCCACCCCCCCCCCCCCCTCTTGAATAAGCGCTATTCCGGTGGGAGACCCGCGTCCAAACGCCCATGTCTCGCGATTTCGAATTACGAGATCTCCGCGTCGTAGCGATATAAGTCGCCGAAATGAATTCAGCCAAACCTGGGGGCGAAATGTTCGCGGGATACTCGCTCAACATGGCAGCGGCAAAACTTGAAAAGAAGACACGCAAGCAAATTGCGCGCGAATACTACCAACCACTCAAATTTGACCGTTTCGCCATAATCGAAACGCATAATTTGGGAGGTGCCCTGTACAGTCCCGGACCTGAACGAAGAGACGAATGAATACCGGCGTGTTGGTGACGTCCGTCAAGTTCCGGGGCGCACGGCTGATACGCTAGCTAAGTGCGGGCCGTGTTCAGTCACAACCCAGCACGCAAGGTTCTTTGCCCGCTCGAAGGAGTTGGTCCGCGAGATTGGAACGCGTAAGCCGGCGCTCGCTCGAGCTCGCCCGACCCTCGCGGAATATTGGCGGTAGGGTTAGGTTAGTTAATTCCCCGTAGTAGCCGACCTCTCTCGGCCGCCTCCCGGAAGGTGGAGGTTTGCGCGGCTCGGTTACCCGGGATTTTTGCGCGGGGGGGATCCGACGGCACGGTCTCGTTGTACATTTCGTATATGCCTTCGAATTGGGGGAGATTCGCTCCGGCCGCTAGTAGTCAATGTAAACTTCGACCATTTAGCATTTTTGTCGCTAAGTTGAACGGTGGGCTTGTAAAACTGATGGTATTTAGCAAGCTCGCACGGTTTATTCAAACGGTGCCGTTTGGGGTGAGTGCGGCCAAAAAAACACAGACTGTCCCGAAGCTTTTGGGGCAGGAGGCGTTTCTTTTTGCGGCTTTAAAAGGACAAGCGGGAATATTTTTTTAATATGGCCCGCGTGCCAACGTTCATCCGTTACCCGTTCGACTGATGTTTACGATTTATCGACGCTAACGTTTTTGTATTAACACAAATTCAATTCGTTATGTTCGCTTTCAGGTTGTACGCGATAAACTTTGGTTTCGTTGCGCGTCTACAGTAAACAAATTATATTAGCAGCGCATTTGTTCTGTCCAAGAAAAACCTTTAATCTCGACGTAACTAATAACTTGACACCGACTCGTAAGAATGTTCGGGTTTAATCCTTAATGTTGACATTAATTAGCTTTTCGCGAATTTTGACCTAAAATTTCCGTTTCACTTTTAACTCGCATTTCCATTCTGCCGCTAGATGAACTAAAATTTCACATCTACTTGTAATCAACGTAAATTTCAATTTATTAAGCAATAAAAAATTTAAAAAAAAAAAAAAAAAAAAAAAAACTAATGCTTCTCGTTTTTAAGCGTGTAGTGCAGTCGCGAATAAGAATTGGGCGAAAAAGTCCGCGGAAGAGACCTACCGCTGAAATTGCTCGCTAATTCTTAGGTTTTCGCTTCGAAGGTTTTTGCCCCGGTTTCGAACCCGGGCCTCCACGATCACCGGGCTAGCGCGTTGCCAACTCGCCAACCGTTTCATCCGGTGGACAAGAGTCCTTATTATTTTCCTGTGTCCTGCCCGAGCAATTGTCCGGAAAATCCGCGACCGAACTACGAGTGCCCAAAACTTTCACTATCGTTGGCGCTACGGAAATCAAGGGCCGTGGAGAATTTCGCCGCTTACCAAAATGGCGAGGTTTTTATTCCCGGACATTCCGCCATCAATCAGGCAGCGGTTGTCGGGCGTTTGGGGAGAAATGTAGGGTTTTTTGGGTGAAGCGACTGTATCGAAGAAAGCGACACGATCAATTTGCTGACCGCGAAAGTGGTCGGGCGTACGACTTTAAAGTACCGCGACAAAAAATAATTAAAATTAAATAAAATATTTTTGGTAACTTTCGAAAACGCGGAACGGACGCCACGGGATTCGAACCCGGGGGCTGTCGCCGCGCCACCCCAACGCTCTACCGAACGAGCCGCGGCGACGTTGACGAGGGAACCACCGTTAGACGGGTTTTTCGCGTGGGGCGGCCGCACTTTCGCGCGCGGAGATTTATCGCTCGAGAGCGGCCGAGAAAGGGAAGACCGACATCGCGGCGGTTGTAGCTACGTCGGTAAAGCCCTCGACGCGCGTTCCAGACCCCGCGGGTTCGAATCGCGACACCATATCCACGCGCGCGCGCACACCTTCCAAAACACACACACACGCACGTTTAAAAATGGGAGTTGGCACCTAGCGACGAAAGGGAAGCACAGCCGGTTTCTTGTAAAGAGGGCGCCGCCTCCGCCTCCTCGCTCGCTGCCAACTCATAGCGCGCCACGGTTTTGCCGGCGGGGATTAAAAAAAAACCTTTTTTCGGACTTAGCGCAGCGAGCGAGAACGTGGCGCGGCACACGCACAAACCGATCACAAAAAAAAAAAAAAAAAAAAAAAAAAAAAAAAAAAAAACCGGCGGAAAAAAAGGCATGTAGCCATAAGCGCAGTCGCCAAAAGAGCACTTTGCGTTTGCGCGCTCCCGTTAGAGCGGTTTCTCAAAAGAAGCGCAGTTTCGCCAAGAGAGCAGTTTCCCCAAAAAGCGCGGTTGCCGAAAGAGCAGTTCTCGTTCGCGCATTTCCAGAAAGGGTTTTTTCTTATAAAATTATTTTCTTATAATTGCGCGCTCAGTTTTTAGACGTCTAACGCTGAAAATTTACAAAATATTTTAAGGTGAAATAGCATAGGTAAGGTTAGGTTAGATGACGGTGGTGTAGGCATATAATTTCGGGCTCAGTTTTTGG
>CAWUCO010000029.1:62500-65000 GCA_963920705.1 Odiellus spinosus | reverse complement strand
AATAAACCGTGCGAGCTTGCTAAATACCATCAGTTTTACAAGCCCACCGTTCAACTTAGCGACAAAAATGCTAAATGGTCGAAGTTTACATTGACTACTAGCGGCCGGAGCGAATCTCCCCCAATTCGAAGGCATATACGAAATGTACAACGAGACCGTGCCGTCGGATCCCCCCCGCGCAAAAATCCCGGGTAACCGAGCCGCGCAAACCTCCACCTTCCGGGAGGCGGCCGAGAGAGGTCGGCTACTACGGGGAATTAACTAACCTAACCCTACCGCCAATATTCCGCGAGGGTCGGGCGAGCTCGAGCGAGCGCCGGCTTACGCGTTCCAATCTCGCGGACCAACTCCTTCGAGCGGGCAAAGAACCTTGCGTGCTGGGTTGTGACTGAACACGGCCCGCACTTAGCTAGCGTATCAGCCGTGCGCCCCGGAACTTGACGGACGTCACCAACACGCCGGTATTCATTCGTCTCTTCGTTCAGGTCCGGGACTGTACAGGGCACCTCCCAAATTATGCGTTTCGATTATGGCGAAACGGTCAAATTTGAGTGGTTGGTAGTATTCGCGCGCAATTTGCTTGCGTGTCTTCTTTTCAAGTTTTGCCGCTGCCATGTTGAGCGAGTATCCCGCGAACATTTCGCCCCCAGGTTTGGCTGAATTCATTTCGGCGACTTATATCGCTACGACGCGGAGATCTCGTAATTCGAAATCGCGAGACATGGGCGTTTGGACGCGGGTCTCCCACCGGAATAGCGCTTATTCAAGAGGGGGGGGGGGGGGTGGCGTTCGGCCGAGCGAGGGTGCGTGTAAATTCCTTTTCGAATGCGTAAAATGGCGCGTGGGCCGTCAAACCCGGATGTACTGCGATACCGGGACGACCCGCGGCGGGGAAGGAGCAAGCCCCGGTCTCCCGCCCACTGTCAAAAATAACTTTAATATCTTCCGCCCGTTGGACGGATATCAGATATTAAGCTGATAAGAACAGATACTACACTTTGATCTTAGCCAAAAGGCCGAGAAGCGATGCCCGTCGCGGCGCTCGCTCCGCCGCGCGGCTCGCGACACCTCTTCTTTCGCGCTTGCTTTCTCGCGCTTGGCCCGTGGCCGCGATCCGCGCCTCCTGGCGGCGCAAAGACCCATAACAGCCTCGAGCACCCCAAACAAGCCACGGAGAAGAGCCGAAATCGGGCCGCCGTTGTTCGACCCGGATCGGCCTTTACCTTCGGCTGATAAGAACAGATACTACGCAATGATCCTAGACAAAAGGCAGAGAAGCGATAGTCGGCGGCCAGCGCCCTTGTCTCGCGTTAGCGTCGCGAACCTCGTGGCGCCCTTTCTCCCTGGACGCCGTTCCTTTCAATTTATCAATAACGTCCCACGCCCAGGGCGCCACTTCGCGGCCGCCCCCAAAACCTCCCGTTTCCCCCCCCCCCCTTTTTTTTTTTTTTTTTTTTTTTTTTTTTAAACCAAAATCGTCGCGCCACGACCGGTCACGACCCGATCCCCCACACTGTCCTTGTGGAGGCTGGTCTCCCGAAATGCGCGTGGTGCGCGCTACAGGCTGTTTGGTTAAAAAAGTCAGACAAAATTAAAAACCCCCTCTCTGTTGAACGACAAGGCTTTACCGTCAAGTCTTGCCCGAGTGTCGAACGACAGAGTTTCATTTATTAAAAAATTAACCCAAAAACAAATTCTAGGAATAAAACTAAACGACGGCCCGCCGGCACCACGGGCGAATTCGTCGAAACGACCACGCTTCCCGGACCGTCCACTTGGTGGCGCGTCGAAGCATTTATCGCTATCAGCTAGCCCCAGATCGTCCTCGTAACCGAGGTGCGTCGTCGGAGGGCGAATTGGTACCGACAAAAAACAATGAGAGTTTCGTCTCGCTTCCGGCGTCTTTACTCGAATATTCTCCTCAGGTTTCGGCTCGAAGAAGGCGGTTGCAATAACACCGCCTGGGCTAGAACGAACCGAGAAACAGTCTTCGAGAAGCTTGTTCCGGCTCTCTCGGACAAAAAAAAGAACAAAAGTTCGAACCGCGCGCGTTTTTTCCACGCGCCGGTTCCGAGAAAACGCCCGACGGCGGCGACAAGTTCGCCGCCGCGCGGCGCGTTTTTCCAGCTTGACGTTGCAACGTTCGTTAAATGTTGTTACCTGGTTGATCCTGCCAGTAGTCATATGCTTGTCTCAAAGACTAAGCCATGCATGTCTAAGTACATGCCGAAATAAGGTGAAACCGCGAATGGCTCATTAAATCAGTTATGGTTTCTTAGATCGTACTTTTTTACTTGGATAACTGTGGTAATTCTAGAGCTAATACATGCAGCAGAGCTCCGACCTTCGGGAACGAGCGCTTTTATTAGACCAAGACCAATCGGGCTTCGGCCCGCTTACCATGGCGACTCTGGATAACTTTGGGCAAATCGCACGATCTCGTATCGGCGATGTTTCTTTCAAGTGTCTGCCTTATCAACTTTCGATGGTAGGCTACGCG
>CAWUCO010000029.1:47500-52500 GCA_963920705.1 Odiellus spinosus | reverse complement strand
TGTGTTTTTTTGGCCGCACTCACCCCAAACGGCACCGTTTGAATAAACCGTGCGAGCTTGCTAAATACCATCAGTTTTACAAGCCCACCGTTCAACTTAGCGACAAAAATGCTAAATGGTCGAAGTTTACATTGACTACTAGCGGCCGGAGCGAATCTCCCCCAATTCGAAGGCATATACGAAATGTACAACGAGACCGTGCCGTCGGATCCCCCCCGCGCAAAAATCCCGGGTAACCGAGCCGCGCAAACCTCCACCTTCCGGGAGGCGGCCGAGAGAGGTCGGCTACTACGGGGAATTAACTAACCTAACCCTACCGCCAATATTCCGCGAGGGTCGGGCGAGCTCGAGCGAGCGCCGGCTTACGCGTTCCAATCTCGCGGACCAACTCCTTCGAGCGGGCAAAGAACCTTGCGTGCTGGGTTGTGACTGAACACGGCCCGCACTTAGCTAGCGTATCAGCCGTGCGCCCCGGAACTTGACGGACGTCACCAACACGCCGGTATTCATTCGTCTCTTCGTTCAGGTCCGGGACTGTACAGGGCACCTCCCAAATTATGCGTTTCGATTATGGCGAAACGGTCAAATTTGAGTGGTTGGTAGTATTCGCGCGCAATTTGCTTGCGTGTCTTCTTTTCAAGTTTTGCCGCTGCCATGTTGAGCGAGTATCCCGCGAACATTTCGCCCCCAGGTTTGGCTGAATTCATTTCGGCGACTTATATCGCTACGACGCGGAGATCTCGTAATTCGAAATCGCGAGACATGGGCGTTTGGACGCGGGTCTCCCACCGGAATAGCGCTTATTCAAGAGGGGGGGGGGGGGGGTGGCGTTCGGCCGAGCGAGGGTGCGTGTAAATTCCTTTTCGAATGCGTAAAATGGCGCGTGGGCCGTCAAACCCGGATGTACTGCGATACCGGGACGACCCGCGGCGGGGAAGGAGCAAGCCCCGGTCTCCCGCCCACTGTCAAAAATAACTTTAATATCTTCCGCCCGTTGGACGGATATCAGATATTAAGCTGATAAGAACAGATACTACACTTTGATCTTAGCCAAAAGGCCGAGAAGCGATGCCCGTCGCGGCGCTCGCTCCGCCGCGCGGCTCGCGACACCTCTTCTTTCGCGCTTGCTTTCTCGCGCTTGGCCCGTGGCCGCGATCCGCGCCTCCTGGCGGCGCAAAGACCCATAACAGCCTCGAGCACCCCAAACAAGCCACGGAGAAGAGCCGAAATCGGGCCGCCGTTGTTCGACCCGGATCGGCCTTTACCTTCGGCTGATAAGAACAGATACTACGCAATGATCCTAGACAAAAGGCAGAGAAGCGATAGTCGGCGGCCAGCGCCCTTGTCTCGCGTTAGCGTCGCGAACCTCGTGGCGCCCTTTCTCCCTGGACGCCGTTCCTTTCAATTTATCAATAACGTCCCACGCCCAGGGCGCCACTTCGCGGCCGCCCCCAAAACCTCCCGTTTCCCCCCCCCCCCCTCTTTTTTTTTTTTTTTTTTTTTTTTTTTTTAAACCAAAATCGTCGCGCCACGACCGGTCACGACCCGATCCCCCACACTGTCCTTGTGGAGGCTGGTCTCCCGAAATGCGCGTGGTGCGCGCTACAGGCTGTTTGGTTAAAAAAGTCAGACAAAATTAAAAACCCCCTCTCTGTTGAACGACAAGGCTTTACCGTCAAGTCTTGCCCGAGTGTCGAACGACAGAGTTTCATTTATTAAAAAATTAACCCAAAAACAAATTCTAGGAATAAAACTAAACGACGGCCCGCCGGCACCACGGGCGAATTCGTCGAAACGACCACGCTTCCCGGACCGTCCACTTGGTGGCGCGTCGAAGCATTTATCGCTATCAGCTAGCCCCAGATCGTCCTCGTAACCGAGGTGCGTCGTCGGAGGGCGAATTGGTACCGACAAAAAACAATGAGAGTTTCGTCTCGCTTCCGGCGTCTTTACTCGAATATTCTCCTCAGGTTTCGGCTCGAAGAAGGCGGTTGCAATAACACCGCCTGGGCTAGAACGAACCGAGAAACAGTCTTCGAGAAGCTTGTTCCGGCTCTCTCGGACAAAAAAAAGAACAAAAGTTCGAACCGCGCGCGTTTTTTCCACGCGCCGGTTCCGAGAAAACGCCCGACGGCGGCGACAAGTTCGCCGCCGCGCGGCGCGTTTTTCCAGCTTGACGTTGCAACGTTCGTTAAATGTTGTTACCTGGTTGATCCTGCCAGTAGTCATATGCTTGTCTCAAAGACTAAGCCATGCATGTCTAAGTACATGCCGAAATAAGGTGAAACCGCGAATGGCTCATTAAATCAGTTATGGTTTCTTAGATCGTACTTTTTTACTTGGATAACTGTGGTAATTCTAGAGCTAATACATGCAGCAGAGCTCCGACCTTCGGGAACGAGCGCTTTTATTAGACCAAGACCAATCGGGCTTCGGCCCGCTTACCATGGCGACTCTGGATAACTTTGGGCAAATCGCACGATCTCGTATCGGCGATGTTTCTTTCAAGTGTCTGCCTTATCAACTTTCGATGGTAGGCTACGCGCCTACCATGGTCGTAACGGGTAACGGGGAATCAGGGTTCGATTCCGGAGAGGGAGCCTGAGAAACGGCTACCACATCCAAGGAAGGCAGCAGGCGCGCAAATTACCCACTCCCGGCACGGGGAGGTAGTGACGAAAAATAACAATACGGGACTCTTTTGAGGCCCCGTAATTGGAATGAGTACACTCTAAATCCTTTAACGAGGATCCATTGGAGGGCAAGTCTGGTGCCAGCAGCCGCGGTAATTCCAGCTCCAATAGCGTATATTAAAGTTGTTGCGGTTAAAAAGCTCGTAGTTGAATCTCAGTTCCAGACAGGCGGTCCGCTCCGGTGGTTACTGCCTGGCCTGAACATCCTGCCGGTTTTCCTTCGGTGCTCTTGACTGAGTGTCGTAGGTGCCCGGCACGTTTACTTTGAAAAAATTGGAGTGCTCAAAGCAGGCGTCCCGCCTGAATAATGGTGCATGGAATAATGAAAGAGGACTTCGAGTTCTATTGTGTTGGTTTTCGGAACACGAGGTAATGATTAAAAGGGACAGACGGGGGCATTCGTATTGCGACGCTAGAGGTGAAATTCTTGGACCGTCGCAAGACGAACTACAGCGAAAGCATTTGCCAAGAATGTTTTCATTAATCAAGAACGAAAGTTAGAGGTTCGAAGGCGATCAGATACCGCCCTAGTTCTAACCATAAACGATGCCAACCAGCGATCCGCCTGAGTTACTCAATTGACTCGGCGGGCAGCTTCCGGGAAACCAAAGTTTGTGGGTTCCGGGGGAAGTATGGTTGCAAAGCTGAAACTTAAAGGAATTGACGGAAGGGCACCACCAGGAGTGGAGCCTGCGGCTTAATTTGACTCAACACGGGAAAACTTACCCGGCCCGGACACCGGAAGGATTGACAGATTAAGAGCTCTTTCTTGATTCGGTGGGTGGTGGTGCATGGCCGTTCTTAGTTGGTGGAGCGATTTGTCTGGTTAATTCCGATAACGAACGAGACTCTAGCCTACTAAATAGGCGACCGATCACTTGTGTCGGTCTTCCTTCTTAGAGGGACAAGCGGCGTTTAGCCGCACGAGACAGAGCAATAACAGGTCTGTGATGCCCTTAGATGTCCGGGGCCGCACGCGCGCTACACTGAAGGAATCAGCGTGTGTTTACCCCTGTCCGGCAGGACTGGGTAACCCGATGAACCTCCTTCGTGATAGGGATAGGGGCTTGTAATTGTCCCCCTTGAACGAGGAATTCCCAGTAAGCGCGAGTCATAAGCTCGTGTTGATTACGTCCCTGCCCTTTGTACACACCGCCCGTCGCTACTACCGATTGAATGATTTAGTGAGGTCTTCGGACTGGTGCTCGGAGCGGCTTTCGGGTCGCACCGACGTACCGGAAAGATGACCAAACTTGATCATTTAGAGGAAGTAAAAGTCGTAACAAGGTTTCCGTAGGTGAACCTGCGGAAGGATCATTATCGAATTTTGCGGTTCCGAAAAGGTTTCAACCGGCGCCATTTTGCGGGCGAAAAAACTTTTCAAAAACACAACTCTCGGAGAATACCGGGGCGAAAACCGCCGACGTTTTCGCTCCTATTCCTTCCAAAAGAAAAAAAATCTCGCGGCTTAAGCGCGACTTAAGGTGCCCGAGTGGTGGAATCGTTCGCGTCCGAGCGTACGGAAGGTAGAGAGCTCGAGTCGCGAGCCCGCGACCGCGCGATCGATTCCGCTCGGGTCGAGCGGGGACGGAATTCCTTTGTTCCGCCCTCCTCGACCCATTTCCGTATAATCTCTATCATAGGGCGTCACCAAGCGTCCGCCTTTCTCCCAAAAAAAGAAAGCCCGCTTTATTTGTCGGTTCATTTTAACAAAAAAACAAACTTTTGTACGACTCTAAGCGGTGGATCACTCGGTTCGTGGGTCGATGAAGAACGCAGCCAGCTGCGAGACTTGGTGTGAATTGCAGGACACATTGAGCACTTATCTTTCGAACGCGCATTGCGACCTCGGGTCTTTCCCGAGGTTTCGCCTGTCTGAGGGTCGGATTACTGATCTCTGAAGCGACGTTTCGCGTCGACTTCTGGCCTAGTCGCTAATAACCGTAAAATGGTATTTCGACTCAAAATGCGTTTCGTGCGACGGCGCGCGCTTCATTGCGGGCGCCGTTCGTTCCGACTCCCAATTCTCCCGTTTTAATGGTTTAAATCGGGGATCGGAGCTCCGATGACCTCCCTGGTTATTTCGGTAGTCTCACGATGGTCCGGGCCACTTTTGTTTTTCCGGACCGTAGTTGCGCCTCGCGCAACGTAAACAGACATTGACTTGTCGACCTCAGATCAGACGAGATAACCCGCTGAATTTAAGCATATAAATAAGCGGAGGAAAAGAAATCAACAGAGATTCCCTTAGTAGCGGCGAGCGAACAGGGAGAAGCCCAGCACCCAAGCGCCCGTCCCAATGGGGCG
>CAWUCO010000029.1:20000-42500 GCA_963920705.1 Odiellus spinosus | reverse complement strand
ATATTTTTTGATGGAAATTTCGACTAAGTCCCAAAATCTAACAAAACAATACGGTATTTACGTTGAACGTAAAGAAAAATTTCTATGTCCAAAAAATTTGCGCAATTTCATATTCTGGCTTAATTAATTGGTTTAAATATTTAAAATTATATTTGATTAACCGATATAATTATATTCTAGCTTAGTCTAGTCGAAAATTTGACAAATATACGTTTTTAACCCTTTTATCTCAAAGTACCATATATGGGCCTCACGATTTTGACCTGGCTAACTTTTGTTTTAATGCTTTTTTTACATAATTAATGATTGTGGGACGAAGCAACAACCTTTTATAGCATTTCTAGCCAATTAATTTATTATTTAATTGTTTATTTAGTCAAGATCAAAGACAAAAAAGAGCAATTTTTTACCTTTTTCGAAGGCTCTAATTCTTATGAAAAACGTAATTGTTTTTTAAACAATAGCGTGTGTGGATGCCCCGCGAAATTAGCTAAGCGCACATCATATCAGAATTAAAAAATTCAAAGTATTTTCCAAAACTTCACTTGTTGAAGTTGAACCCATATATGGAACCAGAAAAAATAAATGCCTAAAAACCATATTTAAATTACAATTATGATTGTTTTTCTTTCGCAATTACTAGTTTACATTAATAATCTACGTGCTTATCAACTTTAAACAAAGATTTTAACGTTTTTAAAGAAAATAAAAATTTTATCGGAACACAAAAATATTTTTTGATGGAAATTTCGACTAAGTCCCAAAATCTAACAAAACAATACGGATTTTACGTTGAACGTAAAGAAAAATTTCTATGTCCAAAAAATTTGCGCGATTTCATTTTCTGGCTTAATTAATTGGTTTAAATATTTAAAAATATATTTGATTAACCGATATAATTATATTCTAGCTTAGTCTAGTCGAAAACTTTACAAATATACGTTTTTAACCCTTTTATTTGAAAGTACCATATATGGGCCTCACGATTTTGACCTGGCTAACTTTTGTTTTAATGCTTTTTTTACATAATTAATGATTGTGGGACGAAGCAACAACCTTTTATAGCATATCTAGCCAATTATTTTATTATTTAATTGTTTATTTAGTCAAGATCAAAGACAAAAAAGAGCATTTTTTTACCTTTTTCGAAGGCTCTAATTCTTATGAAAAACGTAATTGTTTTTTAAACAATAGCGTGTGTGGATGCCCCGCGAAGTTAGCTAAGCGCACATCATATCAGAATTAAAAAATTCAAAGTATTTTCCAAAACTTCACTTGTTGAAGTTGAACCCATATATGCAACCAGAAAAAATAAAAGCCTAAAAACCCTATTTAAATTACAATTATGATTGTTTTTCTTTCGAAATTACTAGTTTACATTAATAATCTACGTGCTTATCAACTTTAAACAAAGATTTAAACGTTTATAAAGAAAATCAAAATTTTATCGGAACACAAAAATATTTTTTGATGGAAATTTCGACTAAGTCCCAAAATCTAACAAAACAATACGGAATTTACGTTGAACGTAAAGAAAAATTTCTATGTCCAAAAAATTTGCGCAATTTCATATTCTGGCTTAATTAATTGGTTTAAATATTTAAAATTATATTTGATTAACCGATATAATTATATTCTAGCTTAGTCTAGTCGAAAATTTGACAAATATACGTTTTTAACCCTTTTATTTCAAAGTACCATATATGGGCCTCACGATTTTGACCTGGCTAACTTTTGTTTTAATGCTTTTTTTACATAATTAATGATTGTGGGACGAAGCAACAACCTTTTATAGCATTTCTAGCCAATTAATTTATTATTTAATTGTTTATTTAGTCAAGATCAAAGACAAAAAAGAGCATTTTTTTACCTTTTTCGAAGGCTCTAATTCTTATGAAAAACGTAATTGTTTTTTAAACAATAGCGTGTGTGGATGCCCCGCGAAATTAGCCAAGCGCACATCATATCAGAATTAAAAAATTCAAAGTATTTTCCAAAACTTCACTTGTTGAAGTTGAACCCATATATGGAACCAGAAAAAATAAATGCCTAAAAACCATATTTAAATTACAATTATGATTGTTTTTCTTTCGCAATTACTAGTTTACATTAATAATCTACGTGCTTATCAACTTTAAACAAAGATTTTAACGTTTTTAAAGAAAATAAAAATTTTATCGGAACACAAAAATATTTTTTGATGGAAATTTCGACTAAGTCCCAAAATCTAACAAAACAATACGGATTTTACGTTGAACGTAAAGAAAAATTTCTATGTCCAAAAAATTTGCGCGATTTCATTTTCTGGCTTAATTAATTGGTTTAAATATTTAAAAATATATTTGATTAACCGATATAATTATATTCTAGCTTAGTCTAGTCGAAAACTTTACAAATATACGTTTTTAACCCTTTTATTTGAAAGTACCATATATGGGCCTCACGATTTTGACCTGGCTAACTTTTGTTTTAATGCTTTTTTTACATAATTAATGATTGTGGGACGAAGCAACAACCTTTTATAGCATATCTAGCCAATTATTTTATTATTTAATTGTTTATTTAGTCAAGATCAAAGACAAAAAAGAGCATTTTTTTACCTTTTTCGAAGGCTCTAATTCTTATGAAAAACGTAATTGTTTTTTAAACAATAGCGTGTGTGGATGCCCCGCGAAGTTAGCTAAGCGCACATCATATCAGAATTAAAAAATTCAAAGTATTTTCCAAAACTTCACTTGTTGAAGTTGAACCCATATATGGAACCAGAAAAAATAAATGCCTAAAAACCATATTTAAATTACAATTATGATTGTTTTTCTTTCGCAATTACTAGTTTACATTAATAATCTACGTGCTTATCAACTTTAAACAAAGATTTTAACGTTTTTAAAGAAAATAAAAATTTTATCGGAACACAAAAATATTGTTTGATGGAAATTTCGACTAAGTCCCAAAATCTAACAAAACAATACGGATTTTACGTTGAACGTAAAGAAAAATTTCTATGTCCAAAAAATTTGCGCAATTTCATTTTCTGGCTTAATTAATTGGTTTAAATATTTAAAAATATATTTGATTAACCGATATAATTATATTCTAGCTTAGTCTAGTCGAAAATTTGACAAATATACGTTTTTAACCCTTTTATTTCAAAGTACCATATATGGGCCTCACGATTTTGACCTGGCTAACTTTTGTTTTAATGCTTTTTTTACATAATTAATGATTGTGGGACGAAGCAACAACCTTTTATAGCATTTCTAGCCAATTATTTTATTACTTAATTGTTTATTTAGTCAAGATCAAAGAAAAAAAAGGGCATTTTTTTACCTTTTTCGAAGGCTCTAATTCTTATGAAAAACGTAATTGTTTTTTAAACAATAGCGTGTGTGGATGCCCCGCGAAGTTAGCTAAGCGCACATCATATCAGAATTAAAAAATTCAAAGTATTTTCCAAAACTTCACTTGTTGAAGTTGAACCCATATATGGAACCAGAAAAAATAAATGCCTAAAAACCATATTTAAATTACAATTATGATTGTTTTTCTTTCGCAATTACTAGTTTACATTAATAATCTACGTGCTTATCAACTTTAAACAAAGATTTAAACGTTTTTAAAGAAAATAAAAATTTTATCGGAACACAAAAATATTTTTTGATGGAAATTTCGACTAAGTCCCAAAATCTAACAAAACAATACGGAATTTACGTTGAACGTAAAGAAAAATTTCTATGTCCAAAAAATTTGCGCAATTTCATTTTCTGGCTTAATTAATTGGTTTAAATATTTAAAAATATATTTGATTAACCGATATAATTATATTCTAGCTTAGTCTAGTCGAAAATTTGACAAATATACGTTTTTAACCCTTTTATTTCAAAGTACCATATATGGGCCTCACGATTTTGACCTGGCTAACTTTTGTTTTAATGCTTTTTTTACATAATTAATGATTGTGGGACGAAGCAACAACCTTTTATAACATTTCTAGCCAATTATTTTATTACTTAATTGTTTATTTAGTCAAGATCAAAGAAAAAAAAGGGCATTTTTTTACCTTTTTCGAAGGCTCTAATTCTTATGAAAAACGTAATTGTTTTTTAAACAATAGCGTGTGTGGATGCCCCGCGAAGTTAGCTAAGCGCACATCATATCAGAATTAAAAAATTCAAAGTATTTTCCAAAACTTCACTTGTTGAAGTTGAACCCATATATGGAACCAGAAAAAATAAATGCCTAAAAACCATATTTAAATTACAATTATGATTGTTTTTCTTTCGCAATTACTAGTTTACATTAATAATCTACGTTCTTATCAACTTTAAACAAAGATTTAAACGTTTTTAAAGAAAATAAAAATTTTATCGGAACACAAAAATATTTTTTGATGGAAATTTCGACTAAGTCCCAAAATCTAACAAAACAATACGGATTTTACGTTGAACGTAAAGAAAAATTTCAATGTCCAAAATATTTGCGCGATTTCATTTTCTGGCTTAATTAATTGCTTTAAATATTTAATAATATATTTTATTAACCTATATAATTATATTCTAGCTTAGTCTAGTCGAAAATTTGACAAATAAACGTTTTTTAACCCTTTTATTTCAAAGTACCTCACGATTTTGACCCTGCTAACTTTTGTTGCAATATTTTTTTTACATAATTAATGATTGTGGGACTATGCAACAACATACTGTAGCATATCTAGCCAATTATTTTATTATTTAATTATTTGCTTAGTCAAAATCAAAGACAAAAAAGATAATTTTTTTACCTTTTTCGAAGGCTGTAATTCATATGAACAACGAAATTGTTTTTTAAACAATAGCGTGTGTGGTAGCCCCGGGTAGTTACCTAAACGCACATCATATCTGAATTAAAAAATTCAAAGTAGTTTCCAAAACTTCACCTGTTGAGTTTGAACCCATATATGGAACCAGACCAAATAAACGCCTAAAAACCCTATTTAAATTAGAATTATGATTGTTTTTCTTTCGCAATTACTAGTTTATATTAATAATCTACGTGTTTATCTACTTTAAACAAAGATTTAAACATTTATTAAAAAAAATTATTGGAACACAAAAATATTTTCTAAAGGAAATTTTCACTAAGTCCAAATATCAAAAAAAGAGGAATTTATATTGAACATAAGGCCTAATAAACACCTAAAAACCCATTCGACTTAAATTTATTATTGTTTTTAATTCCCAGTTACTAGGAATAATTATTAATCAACATGGGTATCAACTTTAAACAAGGATTTAAACATTTTTTAAGAAAAAAACTGGATTTATCGGTATTAAATCCTTTTACTTGAGACGTCATCTAGGAGATGCCTCCGTGAGAAAGGTAAAGTAATATACACTTATACCTTGGTAGTGCTGTCAATTGACAATAACGTACAAATATAGTTTAGTTCTAACCAGGTGGTGAAACATCTTCAGCCTTGAGCTCGGATCCAAAAACTTATATAGCCATTTCTATTATTAAAAGTCATTCCTAGTTTGCACTGCGCACAAAGCTAGGCGGAACCTATATTTCTTTCCAAAGGAGATTACTCATCCTCATTTTGAACCGTTTTCTGACTGCCTTTGAATAGATTGAATTATTTCTTGCAAAGAGTTTTTTTTCAAATTTGAACCAAACTCCATTCATTGTACTAACCGTTAACTGTATTATTTGTTTAGGGAATAAAATATAATTTTGTTGATGTTTTCTCCTGACAGTACAGTCAAAGGCACAGCCCATTTCTTCTTACTGCCTTTTATAGGTTGAATTGTTACTTGCATATAGAACATTTTTATCTCATCTTGAAATGAACTCCAATTTTTTTTTCAAATTTGAACCAAACTCCATTCATTGTAACTGTATTATTTGTTTAGGGAATAAAATATAATTTTATTGATTTTGTCACCTGGCAGTACTGTCAAAGGCACGGCCCATTCTTATTTTGCTAAAACTAAACCGCATTTTATATTCCGTAAATTCCACCCCGATTTGGTTGTCATTGTTTGTGTGTGTTGGTCTTGGAGAAAGGAAAAAGTAAGAGTTCCTTAGGCTTTGGAAGTACTGTAAAGTGGCCATAGCGCCTGGTAAACCCCCAACGGAGATTTTAATTTTCGAACATTGTCGCACTGCACATGTTTTCTTGTTACTTTCTTCGTAGTTTCCAGTGCCACCAGTCGTGTTTTATTTTTATCCGGATTTAACAAGTTTGCCGTTTTTTTCGTTGCCGGTGTCATTTCATCAGTGTGTGTATTTCCCGTTTGATCGAATTTTGGACGAGACAATGGCTAAAACTGGTAAGTCAATATTCAAATCTAATTAATTTTTGTTGCACTTACAAAGTCAGAAAATATTTTATTTAATAGTATTGCTAGAATTTACTTAAACTTATAATGTTATAATGTATACTGTAGGACTGTGTTTCAATTACGTTTAAAATCAGATACGATTAGCATTTCTAAGGTCAGACCAAAATAAATATCTAAATAAGAAAATCTTAAAATACAATACATTAAAACTAATCAACTAAATAACATAATGGGATGCGGTCAATTTAAAGTGCGTAATTTACCGTTAACTTTTTACCATGGTCTCTTTACACTTTCAAATTTATCGTACATCCATTATTATCGTTTCTCTATTCACAATAAACCACATATACGCCATTATTAATCGTAACACTTTTTACCGTAACTTTATTTACCGTGTTAAGTTTTAACGTACGCAAGATACCGTAAATATTTTACCGTTATCAACGTTAACCATATATCCATATGGATAAAAAATTACTTGTTCCTAACTTACTTCTCCCTTTAAATATATTCGTAAGTTACAGTTAAACTAATATTCCATGCGATATCAAAACTTACATCAGCATACATTGAAGCATAAATATTTAACCTTAATATTGTTATGTTAATATTACTTGAAATGTCCAATTTTTAAGATATAAAAAGCAAGGTTTTCTGGGTGGATGTTTTTAAATTAGATTAATCCGGCTTACACCTGGTGGTTTAATATGGGTAGTCTCTAGCAGTGCTGATTATGTTACTCCTGCTTTAATAAATTGTACTGCCTTCCATGTACTTTTTTTAATTAAAGATTGAATATTGGTTTATATAAGATTAGCTCGCCCCAACATCAAGTTAATCCTACGGGATAGTCCGACCCTTTTTGTATTATTTTGGGTAATGTTAGGTAATATCTCCGGCTAGCACTTCGCTCTGATTTAATATTTTAGGTTAGGTTAGACTAGCCCATCCCTCCAAGTAATTAATTTATCGTTCTAGCCTGTTTTACTACTCAGTCCATTTCAATATTGGGAAAATGGAGAAAAAAACATGTTTGTTTATAGTAAATAGCCTAAAACTGCAGTAGTAATAATTTAATCATTCATTTGAAAAACCAATATTGCAAATAAGCTTAGCTAGAATGTAGGCTTAGCTTGAAAGTAGGCTTAGCTGGAAAGTAGGCTTACCTTTAAAGTACGCTTAGTTGTAATGTATGCATAGCTCTAATACATACTTAGCTCGACACTAGGCTTAGCTCGATAGTAGGTGTAGCTCGAAAGTACAAGGACATTGAAATTAGGCTTAGCTCGAAGAAGGCTGAGTTCGAAAATAGGCTTAGGTCTAAGATAACCGTAGCTTGATCCTAGGCCAAGAAGGATTAGATATCTAATCCTTCTTGCCTAGGCTTAGCTCAGAAATAGGCTTAGCTCGAAAGAAGGCTTTGCTGGAAAATAGGCTTGGTTCGAAAGTATGCTTAGCTCTTTAGCTGGCTTATAGGCTTACCTCTATAATACGCTAAGCTAACTACTACCTCCTTCCATGCACATTTTTTGATTAAAGATTGAATATTGTAATATTTAAGGTTTGATTAGCTCGCCCCTTCAACAAGTTAATCCTTCGGGGTAGTCCGACCCTTTTTGTATTATTTTGGGTAATGTTATTGTTTAATGTTTTAGGTAAGGTTAGCTAATCCCTCGTACTAGCGCATCCCTCCAACTACTTAATTTATCGTTCTAGCCTGTTCTACTACTCAGTCCATTTCAATATTACAAAAATGAAGAGTAAAACATATGCATGTTTATAGTAAATAGCCTTAAACTGCAGCAATAATAAATTAATCATTCATTTGAAAAACCATGTAAAATTTTATACAGCATAGTCCATGGCAGAAATAATTTTTCCTAGCAATTTTACTTTAAGACAATGTTAAGAGGCAAACTTATAGGAATTACCCTATGATTAATAAATTATATCTAGAAAATAATTTTTAAACTGCAGATGTAAAACTGTTAAGTTCTGAATATGAAAAAATTTATATAAAAGTCCGCAGTTCGCTTTATTAAGTTGAATTTCGATGATTTAAAAATATTTTGAACTATAATGTTAGATTAATTTCATACAAAACGATTGGGTTTAGATCTCATTTTACCTTACCATTAAATGGTTATATCTGAATAAGATCTTTTGCTAACAAAGATAAAATCTTTGCGTTCCCGGGAATTTATTTTTTTGGAATTCCATTGGGTGTATTTAAGCAAAAATTCTTGTCCAAGTCATAGAGGGTAGAAAGAAGAGTAGTAGTAGGCATGGCTTGGAGGTTTCTAGCTTGACAGTTTACATTTCAATTTTCGGTATGCGCAGGACTTTTTCTATCACATCATAGAAGCTACGCTCTATGTTCTAATTGGTTGAAAAACAACCAGTGGCGATGAACCGGAGTTAATAAGACAAATTTAACAAATAAATAAACCAAAAAGATGCGAGAATTCTAAAATTTCCCTGCCAAAGCCAGGCCTTCTACTCCGCTTCTTTCTACCCTCTATGTCCAAGTGGACCGAATTAGTGGGTTAGCTCTAAGATAATCTTCACTCTATCGTGGGCTTAGCTCGATGGTAGAGTCGAGAGTAGGCTTTGCTCGAAAGGAGGCTTAGCTTCAAAAAAGTTTAGCTAGAATGTAGGCTTAGCGTGAAAGCTGGCTTAAAGGGAGAATGAAAGGCCGAAACAACTTTTTTTTTAATCGACAAAGAATGCTAAAATAATGAGAAAAACAATAATATAACTCACCAAAAGTATTTCGTTATTTTATAATCAATTTCCAAAGTTCCGAAACTTGAAGATGCTTAGCCTTGGCTGCCTAGATCGGTGAAATCGGCGAGCACGACCTGTATTTTTTAATTCGCATAATGTCCGGTAGCCAATCACGAGCGAGTACGATACGCGTACTCGCTCGTGATTGGCTACCGGATATTATGCGAATTTTTAAAAAGATGCAGGTCGTGCTCGCCGATTTCACCAAGCTAGGCAGCCAAGGCTTGGCATCGGAACTTTGGAAATTGATTATAAAATAACGAAATATTTTTTATGAGTTACATTATTGTATTTCTCATTATTTTAGCATTCTTTATCGATTAAAAATTTGTTGTTTCGGCCTTTCATTCTCCTTTTAACTTGAAGTAGACTTAGCTTGAAAGTAGGCTTACATTTAAAGTAAGCTTACATTTAAAGTAAGCTTAATTAGCTCGACACTAGGCTTAGCTCGATAGTATGCCTCGCTCGATGTAGGTGTAGCACGAAAGAACAAGAAGAATGAAATTAGGCTTAGCTCGAAGAAGGCTACCCCCGAAAATAAGCTTAAGTCTAAAATAATCGTAGCTTGATCCTAGGCTTAGCGCAACAATAGGCTTAGCTCGAAAGTAGGCTTTGCTGGAAAATAAGCTTGGCACGAAAGTAGATATAGCTCTGTATCAGGCTGATAGGCTTACCTCTATAGTACTCTAAGCTCAAAAGTATGCTAGGCTAGAAAGTAGGCTTAAATTGAAATTAGGCTGTTTGATATTAAGCTAAGCTTGAAATTAGGCTCAGCTCGAACGTAGTCTTAGCTTCAAGTAGGCTTCACTCGAAAGTAACTTAAGCTCGAAAATAGGCTTAGCTCTATAGCAGGCTGAGCCTGATAGGCTTACCTCAATAGTTCGCTTAGCTCGAAAGAAGGCTAAACTAGATAGCAGGCTTAACTCGAAAATAGGTTTGGCTCGAAAGAAGGCTAAGCTCCATTTTAAGATAATCTTGAAATTATGCATTGCTCGATTGTATAATTTGAAAACAACCTTAGCTCGAAAGGAGGCTTAGTTTGAAAGTAGGCTTAACTTAATAGTAGGCTTAGCTCAAAAATAAGCTTAGCTCGAAAAAAGTCTTAGCTTGAAAGTTGGCTTAGCTTGAAAGTAGGCTTAGCTTCAAAGAAGGCTTAGCTCAAAAATAAGCTTAGCTCGAAAAAAGTCTTAGCTTGAAAGTTGGCTTAGCTTGAAAGTAGGCTTAGCTTCAAAGAAGGCTTAGCTAGAAAGGAAGCTTACAGTTTAAGTATCCTTTCGATTCTATTTTTTGGTAATAATTGTTGGTCACTTGTCCTCTTGATTTGTCTCATGTCTCATAGAGTGGACGTTCCTACTGAAACGGTTCTACCCCGATTCGCCCAAAAAATTTCCCTATTCACTTTTCGCCGAATCTCAATTCTCCAATCCAAACTGGCCCGATTCTCAATCACCCCAATTCATTAGCGCCCAATCCTAGATAACCCTTTTCCCACTTTGCCTACTATCCATTTCCCCTAATTGCCATCTTGCCAAATCACATTAAGCCAAATTTAAATTTTGCCCAATTCTTATTTCGGCATATACCTTCTCGAACAATTTCCTCTTGATCGTTTCTTTCGCCCCGTTTAATTATTTCTGGAAGCATTTCTTGATCTATAACAATTTATTAAGTTTTCGTAACCTAACACAACACAACCTAACCCAACCTACCTTAACTCAACCAACCCTAACCCAACCCAATTTAAAGAACAATTTCCTTTATTAGTTTCGGTAACCTAACCCGATCCAACCCAACCTAAACCTACCTTAACATAACACACCCTAACAATTTTATGCGAAATTTTTTAGATTGAGCGAAATGGGAATAGATAATGCTGGACTAACTGATAAAACGATTGGGCGAAATGGGACTAGGAGAATTGAGACAAAGAAATTTTGGTTTGGGCGAATAGGAAATCGATAATTTTAAGCCAAATGATAGGGTAAAGTAGGATGGGGGAAAAGTGGAATAGATTATTATAAGTACAAACCACCCAAACTGGTCATATTGGCAAATTTATTCTGAAATTGTATAAACCCTGTATAATGTAAATATTTAAAATATTTCAATAGATAATCCTAACCGTGCACATATTTTATGCCCAATTTGCCGAATGGAAACCAAGGGTCGCCTCCCAAAGCACTTAAGGGATAACCATAAGGATATGTCGGCTCAAGAAAGGTTCATTTTGAACAAAAAAACCAGGGCTGCTCATTACAAAAAAAAAGAAATCAAGTTTGCGGATATGGTGGATATCCTTTGCGATGGAAAGGATAATAATAATATAGGTTTCACGGGTATGATTTAAAAATATCTAAATGAAACCGTATCTACAATCATATAATTAAATTTTAATTTAGATGTTATCCGACTCCTTAACCATCTTGGTATTAAAGTTCTCGGCGCTCCCCGAGAGGCTGGAGAATTAGCTGAACAAGGGCCTTGCGAATTGGTACCCCGAGAGGATCATAATCTGGCTCCCCGAGAGGATAATAATCTGGCTCCCCGAGAGGATTATAGTCTGCCTCCCCGAGAGGATCATTATCTGGCTCCCCAAGAACCTCCAGGATTGTCTACCCAAGAAGATCGAGGGATTTCTCACCGAGAAGCTCGAGGGATTTCACCCCGACAAGCTCGAAGATTGCCTCCCCAAGAGTCTCGGGGTTTTTTCCCCAATGAGGCTCAAAATATGACTCCCAAAAGAGCTCGAGGATCGTCTCCCCAATTAAATCTGGATAATGCTCGAGAACGTAGGCGTATTCTGGATGATTTAGAAGAAGCGTCGTCTGATGACGAAATTGCAGGTAGTTCCAAAATCAGGGCCAGGATATCCGACATTTACTCAAGCGGTAAGTCCCTGTATTGTAATTAGTTTTAATTCACACACTTCTGGTTTTCATGAAAAATGTGAAAGGCTTGTATGAATATTTATGAAGTTCTAGATTCTTATGAAAATTAATTTTATTAGACGATGATTCTTATCTTGAAAAAGATTCCAAACGTGTCAAAAAAGTCGACTGGAAAACTGGCGTGAAGGCGGAGCTTCTGAAAGCCGGCCTTTATGAGTCTGTAGATAAGCGTCACCCACTGCTTCAAGGTTTTGATAACTACATGCTCAATGTGGAAAACAACAAAAGTGAAAGTAAGATATGAGACTTGCCCACTATTCCTTCTTTTCCTGTTTATACAATTAATTAAAAATTCTCCAGAGTCAAGGAAAAATCTGATAAGTCACCTGGGAAAAGTTCTGTACTTTCTTGCAAGGAAAACGGAGCACAAATCTGTTTCAATTGAGCTTCTAAAGAATAAAGAAGGATTACAAGAATTTGTTTTAAAGAATAAAGAATGTGGTGTAAGTATTAGATCCTTTAACTTCTTCCTCGTTTGCAATTCTACTTACCTTTTAGCCATCACCTCTATAAATTAGTTACATGCCTTACGAACCTATTGAAAATTGACGAGTTTGAAGAATAATGGATATGTTTCTCGTTATATAGATGTTAGCCGAAGGCATTAAAAATCTTTGGGACGCTATTCGCCGCTTCATTATTTATTTACGAATGGGAACCACTCTGCACGATGATGGTAAGTTAGTCAAACAATGTACAAAAAATGTGTTAGTTTACTACCTAACCTCGAAAAAGATTGCAAGGTTTAGGTTACCTAATTATTTTACTTTGTTTTCAGATAAAGATATGTATATGTATCTTACGCATTTAGAAGGATGTGTAAATACGTGGAAAAAGGGAAATCATAAAAACATTTCGAAAGAATTGGCTGAAAAGCGTTTCAAAAACGTCGTTGATGGGGACGGAGCACAACAAATAACATATACGCTTGACTTCTTCTTAGACCCAAAAATAAGGGAACCTATTGAAAATGATCTGATGGAGTTGGACAAAAAGTTTTCGGCACAGCTATTTGTAAGAGTTACCAGGTAACCTAAAACTAAAATAATTGTCATACATTTTTGAATATATTTTTTGACCGCTAATTCTCTCGTCCTCAAGATACTTGATTGCCTATTCGGCATTAACAAACGGTCAGCGTTCAGGGATCCCCCAAAACCTTACCATTTCTGAATATGAAAAGGGTAAAATGGACAAAAATGGTGTTGTGTACATGGTTTGGGTGTTGAATCACAAGACATGCACGACAACTCTGGGAAATCTGGCAGTGGATTTAGAAATGAAAGAGTTTTTCGACAAGTAAGTAGAACACTTTTCATTAGGTAATTTTAAGACTTTCCTTTAATTGAGTAATATATGCTCATATTTGAATACGTAGGTACCTAAAAATTAGGCAAGAAATGCCGATGGCCAAGAGGTGCCGTAACTTTTTTATAAATACAAAAGGTAATCCAATAACCGCATCAAACGAAATTGAAAGGTAATAAATCAAAAACCATCTCAATACCAATAAATGATTATACAATAGTTAATGTTTTCCCGTATATACTTGCAGATTTGAATCGGGACTCAACCTTCCCAGAACAACGGCTACACAATCAAGGAAAGCAATACAAACGGCAATGGTTGACAAAGGAAACGAAGAAAGGGCTATGATTTCAGGACTGATGGCGCATAGCGAGACCACGGCGGCAAAGCACTATCGAGCTCCAACGGTGGATCACTTGGCTGCTCGTGTGAGCTTAATGAGAAATTTACAAAAGAGTAAGAGCATTTTAAAGTCTCCTTTCTATAAAACCAACTTATAATTAAAAAATATAATATATAATTAAAATATATAATATATAACTTAAAATATATAATATATAACTTAAAATATATAATATATAACTTAAAATATGCAATATACAACTTAAAATATATAATATATAACTTAAATTATATAATATATAACTTAAAATATATAATATATAACTTAAAATATATAATATATAACTTAAAATATAAAATATATAACTTAAAATATATAATATGTAACTTAAAATATAAAATTTATAGCTTAAAATTTATAATAATATTACTTAAAATATATAATATAGAACTTAAAATATATAATATAGAACTTAAAATATATAATATAGAATTTATTCTTTTATTTTAGACAACGATTATGACAAGATAAATTTTGGCGGCAACCCATCCGGTTCAGCAGAATATCATTCAACCTCGCCTACATCTCTAACAAGTTCCTCGGAGGATGATTCATCAAAGTACATAGAACTCAAAGAAAAAATTGGTGATCTTGTACCTCCAACACCAACTGCCACATTTCCGAAAAACAAAGAATTTTTCAAGATGATAGAAAAATCAATGGACTGGAGAATACCAGATAAAAGAATTAAGAATATAAGGGACTTGTGGCACCAGCGACAAGACGGGGCAAGAGCGTTAGACGTTGCTCACAAGTAAGTTCTAAAATAAAAAATATATATTAAAATTTCTTCTAATTATATATTTATTTGTAATTTTTATAAAGATTACGACATCGTCAAAATCCTGACTGGCAGTTAGTTGAAAATAACCTGAAGGCAAATGGTTGGCACAAGAAAGATTTGATAAGCCGAGTAATCTCGTTTTGGGATGAAGGGGTAAGTGAAAGCGGCATTTATAAATTTATACATATAGACATTCATTAAGTGCCCAACTGCCTTCTGGCCTATTTACACGTTTTCCTTACGTTTTTATATGTAAAAAACAGAAAATACCACATCGTTCTACGAAGGAAGAATTAGAGACAGTATTGGACGATAAAATAAGAAGAAAAGTAACTGATTCGGTCCGGGTAAGACTAACCAAAAAAAAGGGAAAAGGTCTTTATGCCACTCGGGATATTCAAAAGGGTAAGTGCGATTAGCGTGTTATAATTCTTCCATGTGAATAGGAAACGTTTCGTGCATTAATATCTTTACGCGTACTTTTATCGATTCAGGTGAATATCTTTGTTCTTACGGGGGAAATTTGGTCGATAAAAAAGATGTGGCCCAAAAATACTTAGAAACTGAGGGAAAATGCTACTTTTTTGATGTTGTCCACGAAGGGAAGGCTATGACATTTGATGCAACGGAAGAAGACGGATGCCAACTCGGACGCTATATTAATCATAGTCGAAAGAATTTTTCTGCTGTTGTTAAAAAAAGGGTAGTTGATGGAGAGTTGCATTTAATATTTCTCGCACACAAAGATATAAAGGAAGGGAACGAAATCACCTTCGATTACAATGGTAGAACGGGGAAAGAAGATGAAGTTCCATATTGGATGTATATTGACGATAACAGCGATGATGAATTTATTGAAATGTCGACAGATGAAGCGGCTACTAATTCAAACTCAACGGATTAAGTGAATGTAAAAAAAGGAGTTTTACAAAATTTATTACATACCATCAAATATTGTATATATCTATAATGCAAAATGGTAAAAATTAAAAATAGGTCATTAACCACGCAAAATATCCTTCAAAATAAAAATAAAAAGAAAATTTCTCACGTTTTGACTGAATTATAAACATTTTCTTAGTAAAACTAATTTATTAAAAATAATCATACAAATAAAAGCTTTACGATGCTAATTATACTAAACTATTAACAGAACCATGTCTCCTAAAGGGCTTCACTAGAATGGTTTCCTTAACCCCTAGAGTTGTCTCCATGTCCCCTGGAGTGGTTCCCTTGCCCCAAAGAATGGTTCGATTGTAAACCTAGTGCAGTGATCCCTAAAAAATAGGCTTAGCCTGATAGTAGGCTTAAATCGATAGTAACCTTAGCAAAAGAGGCTTGACTCGAAAGTAGGCTTACCTCGAAATTAGGATTAGCTCAAAAGAAAGCTTAGTTTCTGAAAGTATGCTTAGCTCGTAAGACGTCTTAGCTCGTAAGTAGGCCAAGCTCGATACTAAACTTTGCTTGATGGTGGGTATCGCTCGAGAGTTGGTGTAGCTCGAAATAAAATTTGATTGAAAATATCCTAGGCTTGAATATATGCTTGAAAGTAGGCTTAGCTCGAATGTACGCTTAGCTTTATAGAAGGCTTAGCTAGAAAGTAAGCTTAGCTCAAAAGTAGGATTAGCTCGATGGCTTGATTTTAGGCTAAATAAGATTTATCTCGAAAGTAGGCTTCGCTTGAAAGTATGGTTAGTGAAATTAGGCTTAGCAAAAGTATTTTTAGCTCAAAGAAGGCTTATCACAGCACGTCCCAAAGCCCGCCCTCTCCAGAGCTCGCCACAACCATTCGAGACCACCCCGTCCATTCGAGACCGCCCCGTCCCTCCCTAGCACACCCCACCCTCCAGAGCCCACACCACCCAAGCCGGCCCTGCCCTTCATGAGCTAGGTCCGACCCGCCCTGCCCTACCTGAGCACACCCCGTCCCTCCAGAGTCCACCCAGCCACACAAGAGCCTGCCTCGACCCTATCGAGCCCACCCTGCCCATCTAGAGCTTGCCATGCCCCTCCCGTCACCGCTATAATGCCCTGCCCTCCCGAGCCCTATTCACCTTTTCCGAGCCCGACCCGTCCCAATCAAAACCGCCCTAAAAGAGCCCGGCCTGCGGCGAAAAAGCCGGTTCTGCCCAACCCGAGCCCGCCCCGTCCGTCTCAAGAAGGCAAAACACCTAAGCCCGGCCCTCCCAATCGAAACCGCCCAACCCTAGCTCCCCCGAACTATACAAGACCAATAGTCCCGAGCCCGCCCCGTCCCTCCCAAGCCAGCCCTGCTCCGTCCAAAAACCCAGCCCGCCCTAGCCCAACCTAACACGCCACGCCCCTCTTGAGCGTGATCCATCAAACCAGAGCCCACCCGCCTCTATAGAGCACACCCGCCTCTATAGAGCACACCCTGACCCTCTAGAGCCCACCACGCCACTCCCGAGCCCGGCCCGAGCCCGGCCCGAGCCCGCTAGAACGCCACTATCAAGCTCACCATTCCCCGCCACCTAACACGACCATCCCAATAGCCCCAACCTACCCCTGCCCACTACGCCCGGCCCACCTTACCAAGCACGCCCTAACCGAGGTACGCCCTGCCCACCCCGAACACGCCACGCCCCTCTTGAGCGTGATCCATCAAACCAGAGCCCACCCGCCTCTATAGAGCACACCCGCCTCTATAGAGCACACCCTGACCCTCTAGAGCCCACCACGCCACTCCCGAGCCCGGCCCGAGCCCGGCCCGAGCCCGCTAGAACGCCACTATCAAGCTCACCATTCCCCGCCACCTAACACGACCATCCCAATAGCCCCAACCTACCCCTGCCCACTACGCCCGGCCCACCTTACCAAGCACGCCCTAACCGAGGTACGCCCTGCCCACCCCGAACCATCCCATGCCCGTCCACCAGTGCCCACCCCACCAACCCCAGTCCGCTTCGCCCACCCCGGCCCTGCCCACCCCAAAACACCCGAGCCGACCCAGAACCACCCCTGCCCACTCCGCCCAGCCCCACCCACACGAGCCAACCCTGCCAAGCCCAGCCCACCTCGCCCACCCTGCACTGCCCCCTGCCCTGCACGCCCCGACCCGGCACTGCCCCCTGCCCTGCACGCCCCGACCCTGCACTGCTCCCTGCCCTGCACGCGCCAGCCATGCACTGCCCCCTACCCTGTGGGCCCCCCGCTCCAGCCAGTCCCTGCCCTGCCCGCTTCCCGCCCATCCCACCCTGCCCGCACCGTACCTGCCCTGCCCTCCCCCTGCCCCTGCCCTCCCCCACCCCTGCCCTCCCACGCACTGCCCGCCCCTACCCTCCCCCTGCCCTGCCCGTCTCCTGCCCTGCACGCCAAGCCCCCCCCGCGCTGCGCGCCCCGCCCCAGCCCTGCCAGCCCCACCCCAGCCCGCCCCTGCTCTACCCCACCTCTGCTCTCCCCCCGCCCTGCCGACCCCTGCCCTCCCCCTCCCCTGCTCTCCCCCGCCCTGCCTGCCCCCCCCCGGCGCACCTGCCTGCCCCCCCGGCGCCCCTGCCCGTCCCCAGCCCGGCTCGCCCCACACGCCCTTTCCCCGCACTGCTAGCCCCGCCCCGCCCCAGCCATACCCCCTAGCCCTGCACGCCCCCAGCCCTGCCTCCCCACCCCAGCCCGCCCCTGCTCAACCCCACCCCTGCTCTCCCCCAGCCCTGCCTGCCCCACCCCAGCCCGCCCCTGCTCTACCCCACCCCTGCCCTCCCCTCCCCTGCTCTCCCCCTGCCCTGCCTGCCCCCCGCCCGTGCCCGTCCCCAGCCCTGCACGCCCCCACGCCTCGCCCCGCGCGATCCCCAGCCCTGCCCCCTGCGCTGTGCGCCCCGCCCCAGCCCTGCCCGCCCCACCCCAGCCCGCCCCTGCCCGTCCCCAGCCCTGCACGCCCCCCACGCCCCGCCCCCAAGCCCCGCCCCCGCGCGCTGCGATCCCCAGCCCTGCCCCCCTGCTCTGCGAGGCCCGCCCTAGCCCTGCCTGCCCAACCCCAGCCCACCCCTGCTCTACCCCACCTCTGCTCTCCCCCGCCCTGCCCGCCCCTTACCCCGCGCTGCGCGCCCCGCCCCGCCCCGCCCCAGCCCTACCCCCTAGCCCTGCACGCCCCACCCCAGCCCGCCCCCTCCCCTGCTCTCCCCCGCCCTGAATGCCCCCCGCCCTGAATGCCCCCCCCCCGCCCTGCCTGCCACCCCCAGCCCTGCAAGGCCCCCACGCCCCACCCCCGTGCGCTGCGATCTACAGCCCTGCCCCTCGAGCTGCGCGCCCCGCCCCAGCCTGCCCCTGCCCGTCCCCAGCCCTGCTCTCCCCCCGCCCTGCCCGCCCCACCCCTGCTCTCCCCCACCCTGCCCCCCCACCCCTGCCCGTCCCCAGCCCTGCACGCCCCCACGCCCCGCCCCCGCGCGCTGCGATCCCCAGCCCTGCCACCCCCCCGCTCTGCGCGGCCCGCCCCAGCCCTGCCTGCCCCACCCCAGCCCGCCCCGCCAATGCTCTACCCCACCTCTGCTCTCCCCCCGCCCTGCTCTCCCCCCGCCCTGCCCGCCCCTTACCCCGCGCTGCGCGCCCCGCCCCGCCCCAGCCCTACCCCTAGCCCTGAACGCCCCACCCCAGCCCGCCCCCTCCCCTGCTCTCCCCCGCCCTGAATGCCCCCGCGCGCTGCGATCCCCAGCCCTGCCCCTCGCGCTGCGCACCCCGCCCCAGCCCTGCCCGCCCCACCCCAGCCCGCCCCTGCCCAGCCCGCCCCTGCCCAGCCCGCCCCTCCCCTGCTCTCCCCCTCCCCTGCTCTCCCCCGCCCTGAATGCCCCCCCCCCCGCCCTGCGTGCCACCCCCAGCCCTGCCCGCCCCACCCCAGCCCGTCCCTGCTCTACCCCACCTCTGCTCTCCCCCCGCCCTGCCAACCCCTGCCCTCCCCCTCCCCTGCTCTCCCCCGCCCTGCCTGCCCCCCGACGCACCTGCCTGCACCCCCGGCGCCCCTGCCCGCCCCCAGCCCGGCTCGCCCCCCACGCCCCTTCCCCCGCACTGCGCGCCCCCCAGCCCTGCCTGCCCCACCCCAGCCCGCCCCTGCTCAACCCCACCCCTACTCTCCCCCCGCCCTGCCCGCCCCCCGCCCCTGCCCGTCCCCAGCCCTGCACGCCCCCCACGCCCCGTCCCCCGCGCTGCGCGCCCCGCCCCGCCCCAGCCCTACCCCCCTAGCCCTACCCCCCTAGCCCTGCACGCCCCCCCTAGCCCTGCCCGCCCCACCCCTGCCCTCCCCCTCCCCTGCTCTCCCCCGCCCTGCCTGCCCCCCGCCCCTGCCCGTCCCCAGCCCTGCACGCCCCCCACGCCCCGTCCCCCGCGCTGCGCGCCCCGCCCCGCCCCAGCCCTACCCCCCTAGCCCTGCACGCCCCCCCTAGCCCTGCCCGCCCCACCCCTGCCCTCCCCCTCCCCGGCTCTCCCCCCGCCCTGCCTGCCCCCGCCCCTGCCCGTCCCCAGCCCTGCACGCCCCCCACGCCCCGTCCCCCGCGCTGCGCGCCCCGCCCCGCCCCAGCCCTACCCCCCTAGCCCTGCACGCCCCCCCCCTAGCCCTGCCCGCCCCACCCCTGCCCTCCCCCTCCCCTGCTCTCCCCCCGCCCTGCCTGCCCCCGCCCCTGCCCGTCCCCAGCCCTGCACGCCCCGTCCCCCGCGCTGCGTGCCCCGCCCCGCCCTAGCCCTACCCCCTAGCCCTGCACGCCCTACCCCCTAGCCCTGCACGCCCCCCCTAGCCCTGCACGCCCCACCCCAGCCCGACCCCTCCCCTGCTCTCCCCCACCCTGAATGCCCCACCCCTGCCCTCCCCCTCCCCTGCTCTCCCCCCGCCCTGCCCGCCCCACCCCACCCCTGCTCTCCCCCTCCCCTGCTCTCCCCCCCAGCCCTACCCCCCTAGCCCTGCCCGTCCCCAGCCCTGCACGCCCCCCACGCCCCGTCCCCCGCGCTGCGTGCCCCGCCCCGCCCTAGCCCTACCCCCCTAAGCCCTGCACGCCCCCCCCCCCTAGCCCTGCACGCCCCACCCCGCCCAGCCCAGCCCCGCCCCTGCATTGCCCCCCCTGCATTGCCCCCCCTGCATTGCCCCCCCTGCCTGGCCCACCACGCCCCAACCGAGCCAGCCCTGCCCCCCCGGCGCACCTGCCTGCCCCCCCCGGCGCCCCTGCCCGCCCCCAGCCCGGCTCGCCCCCCACGCCCCTTCCCCCGCACTGCGCGCCCCGCCCCGCCCCAGCCCTACCCCCCTAGCCCTGCACGCCCCCCTAGCCCTGCCCGCCCCACCCCAGCCCGACCCCTCCCCTGCTCTCCCCCACCCTGCCCTCCCCCTCCCCTGCTCTCCCCCCGCCCTGCCCGCCCCACCCCTGCCCTCCCCCTCCCCTGCTCTCCCCCCGCCCTGCCCGCCCCACCCCTGCCCTCCCCCCGCCCTGCCCGCCCCACCCCTGCCCACCCCCTCCCCTGCTCTCCCCCGCCCTGCCTGCCCCCCGCCCCTGCCCGTCCCCAGCCCTGCACGCCCCCACGCCCCGTCCCCCGCGCTGCGCGCCCCGCCCCGCCCCAGCCCTACCCCCCTAGCCCTGCACGCCCCCCCTAGCCCTGCCCGCCCCACCCCGGCCCTCCCCCTCCCCTGCTCTCCCCCCGCCCTGCCTGCCCCCGCCCCTGCCCGTCCCCAGCCCTGCACGCCCCGTCCCCCGCGCTGCGTGCCCCGCCCCGCCCTAGCCCTACCCCCTAGCCCTGCACGCCCCCCCTAGCCCTGCACGCCCCACCCCAGCCCGACCCCTCCCCTGCTCTCCCCCACCCTGAATGCCCCACCCCTGCCCTCCCCCTCCCCTGCTCTCCCCCCGCCCTGCCCGCCCCACCCCACCCCTGCTCTCCCCCTCCCCTGCTCTCCCCCCCCCAGCCCTACCCCCCTAGCCCTGCCCGTCCCCAGCCCTGCACGCCCCCCACGCCCCGTCCCCCGCGCTGCGTGCCCCGCCCCGCCCTAGCCCTACCCCCCTAAGCCCTACCCCCCTAAGCCCTGCACGCCCCCCCCCTAGCCCTGCACGCCCCACCCCGCCCAGCCCAGCCCCGCCCCTGCATTGCCCCCCCCCCCTGCATTGCCCCCCCTGCATTGCCCCCCTGCCTGGCCCACCACGCCCCAACCGAGCCAGCCCTGCCCCCCCGGCGCACCTGCCTGCCCCCCCGGCGCCCCTGCCCGCCCCCAGCCCGGCTCGCCCCCCACGCCCCTTCCCCCGCACTGCGCGCCCCGCCCCGCCCCAGCCCTACCCCCCTAGCCCTGCACGCCCCCCCCGCCCTGCCCGCCCCACCCCTCCGAGAGTTGTGTTTTTGAAAAGTTTTTTCGCCCGCAAAATGGCGCCGGTTGAAACCTTTTCGGAACCGCAAAATTCGATAATGATCCTTCCGCAGGTTCACCTACGGAAACCTTGTTACGACTTTTACTTCCTCTAAATGATCAAGTTTGGTCATCTTTCCGGTACGTCGGTGCGACCCGAAAGCCGCTCCGAGCACCAGTCCGAAGACCTCACTAAATCATTCAATCGGTAGTAGCGACGGGCGGTGTGTACAAAGGGCAGGGACGTAATCAACACGAGCTTATGACTCGCGCTTACTGGGAATTCCTCGTTCAAGGGGGACAATTACAAGCCCCTATCCCTATCACGAAGGAGGTTCATCGGGTTACCCAGTCCTGCCGGACAGTGGTAAACACACGCTGATTCCTTCAGTGTAGCGCGCGTGCGGCCCCGGACATCTAAGGGCATCACAGACCTGTTATTGCTCTGTCTCGTGCGGCTAAACGCCGCTTGTCCCTCTAAGAAGGAAGACCGACACAAGTGATCGGTCGCCTATTTAGTAGGCTAGAGTCTCGTTCGTTATCGGAATTAACCAGACAAATCGCTCCACCAACTAAGAACGGCCATGCACCACCACCCACCGAATCAAGAAAGAGCTCTTAATCTG
>CAWUCO010000029.1:15000-17500 GCA_963920705.1 Odiellus spinosus | reverse complement strand
GCTCCTTCCCCGCCGCGGGTCGTCCCGGTATCGCAGTACATCCGGGTTTGACGGCCCACGCGCCATTTTACGCATTCGAAAAGGAATTTACACGCACCCTCGCTCGGCCGAACGCCACCCCCCCCCCCCCCCCTCTTGAATAAGCGCTATTCCGGTGGGAGACCCGCGTCCAAACGCCCATGTCTCGCGATTTCGAATTACGAGATCTCCGCGTCGTAGCGATATAAGTCGCCGAAATGAATTCAGCCAAACCTGGGGGCGAAATGTTCGCGGGATACTCGCTCAACATGGCAGCGGCAAAACTTGAAAAGAAGACACGCAAGCAAATTGCGCGCGAATACTACCAACCACTCAAATTTGACCGTTTCGCCATAATCGAAACGCATAATTTGGGAGGTGCCCTGTACAGTCCCGGACCTGAACGAAGAGACGAATGAATACCGGCGTGTTGGTGACGTCCGTCAAGTTCCGGGGCGCACGGCTGATACGCTAGCTAAGTGCGGGCCGTGTTCAGTCACAACCCAGCACGCAAGGTTCTTTGCCCGCTCGAAGGAGTTGGTCCGCGAGATTGGAACGCGTAAGCCGGCGCTCGCTCGAGCTCGCCCGACCCTCGCGGAATATTGGCGGTAGGGTTAGGTTAGTTAATTCCCCGTAGTAGCCGACCTCTCTCGGCCGCCTCCCGGAAGGTGGAGGTTTGCGCGGCTCGGTTACCCGGGATTTTTGCGCGGGGGGGATCCGACGGCACGGTCTCGTTGTACATTTCGTATATGCCTTCGAATTGGGGGAGATTCGCTCCGGCCGCTAGTAGTCAATGTAAACTTCGACCATTTAGCATTTTTGTCGCTAAGTTGAACGGTGGGCTTGTAAAACTGATGGTATTTAGCAAGCTCGCACGGTTTATTCAAACGGTGCCGTTTGGGGTGAGTGCGGCCAAAAAAACACAGACTGTCCCGAAGCTTTTGGGGCAGGAGGCGTTTCTTTTTGCGGCTTTAAAAGGACAAGCGGGAATATTTTTTTAATATGGCCCGCGTGCCAACGTTCATCCGTTACCCGTTCGACTGATGTTTACGATTTATCGACGCTAACGTTTTTGTATTAACACAAATTCAATTCGTTATGTTCGCTTTCAGGTTGTACGCGATAAACTTTGGTTTCGTTGCGCGTCTACAGTAAACAAATTATATTAGCAGCGCATTTGTTCTGTCCAAGAAAAACCTTTAATCTCGACGTAACTAATAACTTGACACCGACTCGTAAGAATGTTCGGGTTTAATCCTTAATGTTGACATTAATTAGCTTTTCGCGAATTTTGACCTAAAATTTCCGTTTCACTTTTAACTCGCATTTCCATTCTGCCGCTAGATGAACTAAAATTTCACATCTACTTGTAATCAACGTAAATTTCAATTTATTAAGCAATAAAAAATTTAAAAAAAAAAAAAAAAAAAAAAAAACTAATGCTTCTCGTTTTTAAGCGTGTAGTGCAGTCGCGAATAAGAATTGGGCGAAAAAGTCCGCGGAAGAGACCTACCGCTGAAATTGCTCGCTAATTCTTAGGTTTTCGCTTCGAAGGTTTTTGCCCCGGTTTCGAACCCGGGCCTCCACGATCACCGGGCTAGCGCGTTGCCAACTCGCCAACCGTTTCATCCGGTGGACAAGAGTCCTTATTATTTTCCTGTGTCCTGCCCGAGCAATTGTCCGGAAAATCCGCGACCGAACTACGAGTGCCCAAAACTTTCACTATCGTTGGCGCTACGGAAATCAAGGGCCGTGGAGAATTTCGCCGCTTACCAAAATGGCGAGGTTTTTATTCCCGGACATTCCGCCATCAATCAGGCAGCGGTTGTCGGGCGTTTGGGGAGAAATGTAGGGTTTTTTGGGTGAAGCGACTGTATCGAAGAAAGCGACACGATCAATTTGCTGACCGCGAAAGTGGTCGGGCGTACGACTTTAAAGTACCGCGACAAAAAATAATTAAAATTAAATAAAATATTTTTGGTAACTTTCGAAAACGCGGAACGGACGCCACGGGATTCGAACCCGGGGGCTGTCGCCGCGCCACCCCAACGCTCTACCGAACGAGCCGCGGCGACGTTGACGAGGGAACCACCGTTAGACGGGTTTTTCGCGTGGGGCGGCCGCACTTTCGCGCGCGGAGATTTATCGCTCGAGAGCGGCCGAGAAAGGGAAGACCGACATCGCGGCGGTTGTAGCTACGTCGGTAAAGCCCTCGACGCGCGTTCCAGACCCCGCGGGTTCGAATCGCGACACCATATCCACGCGCGCGCGCACACCTTCCAAAACACACACACACGCACGTTTAAAAATGGGAGTTGGCACCTAGCGACGAAAGGGAAGCACAGCCGGTTTCTTGTAAAGAGGGCGCCGCCTCCGCCTCCTCGCTCGCTGCCAACTCATAGCGCGCCACGGTTTTGCCGGCGGGGATTAAAAAAAAACCTTTTTTCGGACTTAGCGCAGCGAGCGAGAACGTGGCGCGGCA
>CAWUCO010000029.1:5000-7500 GCA_963920705.1 Odiellus spinosus | reverse complement strand
GGCGCGTAGCCTACCATCGAAAGTTGATAAGGCAGACACTTGAAAGAAACATCGCCGATACGAGATCGTGCGATTTGCCAAAGTTATCCAGAGTCGCCATGGTAAGCGGGCCGAAGCCCGATTGGTCTTGGTCTAATAAAAGCGCTCGTTCCCGAAGGTCGGAGCTCTGCTGCATGTATTAGCTCTAGAATTACCACAGTTATCCAAGTAAAAAAGTACGATCTAAGAAACCATAACTGATTTAATGAGCCATTCGCGGTTTCACCTTATTTCGGCATGTACTTAGACATGCATGGCTTAGTCTTTGAGACAAGCATATGACTACTGGCAGGATCAACCAGGTAACAACATTTAACGAACGTTGCAACGTCAAGCTGGAAAAACGCGCCGCGCGGCGGCGAACTTGTCGCCGCCGTCGGGCGTTTTCTCGGAACCGGCGCGTGGAAAAAACGCGCGCGGTTCGAACTTTTGTTCTTTTTTTTGTCCGAGAGAGCCGGAACAAGCTTCTCGAAGACTGTTTCTCGGTTCGTTCTAGCCCAGGCGGTGTTATTGCAACCGCCTTCTTCGAGCCGAAACCTGAGGAGAATATTCGAGTAAAGACGCCGGAAGCGAGACGAAACTCTCATTGTTTTTTGTCGGTACCAATTCGCCCTCCGACGACGCACCTCGGTTACGAGGACGATCTGGGGCTAGCTGATAGCGATAAATGCTTCGACGCGCCACCAAGTGGACGGTCCGGGAAGCGTGGTCGTTTCGACGAATTCGCCCGTGGTGCCGGCGGGCCGTCGTTTAGTTTTATTCCTAGAATTTGTTTTTGGGTTAATTTTTTAATAAATGAAACTCTGTCGTTCGACACTCGGGCAAGACTTGACGGTAAAGCCTTGTCGTTCAACAGAGAGGGGGTTTTTAATTTTGTCTGACTTTTTTAACCAAACAGCCTGTAGCGCGCACCACGCGCATTTCGGGAGACCAGCCTCCACAAGGACAGTGTGGGGGATCGGGTCGTGACCGGTCGTGGCGCGACGATTTTGGTTTAAAAAAAAAAAAAAAAAAAAAAAAAAAGGGGGGGGGAAACGGGAGGTTTTGGGGGCGGCCGCGAAGTGGCGCCCTGGGCGTGGGACGTTATTGATAAATTGAAAGGAACGGCGTCCAGGGAGAAAGGGCGCCACGAGGTTCGCGACGCTAACGCGAGACAAGGGCGCTGGCCGCCGACTATCGCTTCTCTGCCTTTTGTCTAGGATCATTGCGTAGTATCTGTTCTTATCAGCCGAAGGTAAAGGCCGATCCGGGTCGAACAACGGCGGCCCGATTTCGGCTCTTCTCCGTGGCTTGTTTGGGGTGCTCGAGGCTGTTATGGGTCTTTGCGCCGCCAGGAGGCGCGGATCGCGGCCACGGGCCAAGCGCGAGAAAGCAAGCGCGAAAGAAGAGGTGTCGCGAGCCGCGCGGCGGAGCGAGCGCCGCGACGGGCATCGCTTCTCGGCCTTTTGGCTAAGATCAAAGTGTAGTATCTGTTCTTATCAGCTTAATATCTGATATCCGTCCAACGGGCGGAAGATATTAAAGTTATTTTTGACAGTGGGCGGGAGACCGGGGCTTGCTCCTTCCCCGCCGCGGGTCGTCCCGGTATCGCAGTACATCCGGGTTTGACGGCCCACGCGCCATTTTACGCATTCGAAAAGGAATTTACACGCACCCTCGCTCGGCCGAACGCCACCCCCCCCCCCCTCTTGAATAAGCGCTATTCCGGTGGGAGACCCGCGTCCAAACGCCCATGTCTCGCGATTTCGAATTACGAGATCTCCGCGTCGTAGCGATATAAGTCGCCGAAATGAATTCAGCCAAACCTGGGGGCGAAATGTTCGCGGGATACTCGCTCAACATGGCAGCGGCAAAACTTGAAAAGAAGACACGCAAGCAAATTGCGCGCGAATACTACCAACCACTCAAATTTGACCGTTTCGCCATAATCGAAACGCATAATTTGGGAGGTGCCCTGTACAGTCCCGGACCTGAACGAAGAGACGAATGAATACCGGCGTGTTGGTGACGTCCGTCAAGTTCCGGGGCGCACGGCTGATACGCTAGCTAAGTGCGGGCCGTGTTCAGTCACAACCCAGCACGCAAGGTTCTTTGCCCGCTCGAAGGAGTTGGTCCGCGAGATTGGAACGCGTAAGCCGGCGCTCGCTCGAGCTCGCCCGACCCTCGCGGAATATTGGCGGTAGGGTTAGGTTAGTTAATTCCCCGTAGTAGCCGACCTCTCTCGGCCGCCTCCCGGAAGGTGGAGGTTTGCGCGGCTCGGTTACCCGGGATTTTTGCGCGGGGGGGATCCGACGGCACGGTCTCGTTGTACATTTCGTATATGCCTTCGAATTGGGGGAGATTCGCTCCGGCCGCTAGTAGTCAATGTAAACTTCGACCATTTAGCATTTTGTCGCTAAGTTGAACGGTGGGCTTGTAAAACTGATGGTATTTAGCAAGCTCGCACGGTTTATTCAAACGG
>CAWUCO010000028.1:0-50047 GCA_963920705.1 Odiellus spinosus | reverse complement strand
TGAAAAACAGGATTTGAAAAACAGGATTTGAAAAACAGGATTTGAAAAACAGGATTTGAAAAACAGGATTTGAAAAACAGGATTTGAAAAACAGGATTTGAAAAACAGGATTTGAAAAACAGGATTTGAAAAACAGGATTTGAAAAACAGGATTTGAAAAACAGGATTTGAAAAACAGGATTTGAAAAACAGGATTTGAAAAACAGGATTTGAAAAACAGGATTTGAAAAACAGGATTTGAAAAACAGGATTTGAAAAACAGGATTTGAAAAACAGGATTTGAAAAACAGGATTTGAAAAACAGGATTTGAAAAACAGGATTTGAAAAACAGGATTTGAAAAACAGGATTTGAAAAACAGGATTTGAAAAACAGGATTTGAAAAACAGGATTTGAAAAACAGGATTTGAAAAACAGGATTTGAAAAACAGGATTTGAAAAACAGGATTTGAAAAACAGGATTTGAAAAACAGGATTTGAAAAACAGGATTTGAAAAACAGGATTTGAAAAACAGGATTTGAAAAACAGGATTTGAAAAACAGGATTTGAAAAACAGGATTTGAAAAACAGGATTTGAAAAACAGGATTTGAAAAACAGGATTTGAAAAACAGGATTTGAAAAACAGGATTTGAAAAACAGGATTTGAAAAACAGGATTTGAAAAACAGGATTTGAAAAACAGGATTTGAAAAACAGGATTTGAAAAACAGGATTTGAAAAACAGGATTTGAAAAACAGGATTTGAAAAACAGGATTTGAAAAACAGGATTTGAAAAACAGGATTTGAAAAACAGGATTTGAAAAACAGGATTTGAAAAACAGGATTTGAAAAACAGGATTTGAAAAACAGGATTTGAAAAACAGGATTTGAAAAACAGGATTTGAAAAACAGGATTTGAAAAACAGGATTTGAAAAACAGGATTTGAAAAACAGGATTTGAAAAACAGGATTTGAAAAACAGGATTTGAAAAACAGGATTTGAAAAACAGGATTTGAAAAACAGGATTTGAAAAACAGGATTTGAAAAACAGGATTTGAAAAACAGGATTTGAAAAACAGGATTTGAAAAACAGGATTTGAAAAACAGGATTTGAAAAACAGGATTTGAAAAACAGGATTTGAAAAACAGGATTTGAAAAACAGGATTTGAAAAACAGGATTTGAAAAACAGGATTTGAAAAACAGGATTTGAAAAACAGGATTTGAAAAACAGGATTTGAAAAACAGGATTTGAAAAACAGGATTTGAAAAACAGGATTTGAAAAACAGGATTTGAAAAACAGGATTTGAAAAACAGGATTTGAAAAACAGGATTTGAAAAACAGGATTTGAAAAACAGGATTTGAAAAACAGGATTTGAAAAACAGGATTTGAAAAACAGGATTTGAAAAACAGGATTTGAAAAACAGGATTTGAAAAACAGGATTTGAAAAACAGGATTTGAAAAACAGGATTTGAAAAACAGGATTTGAAAAACAGGATTTGAAAAACAGGATTTGAAAAACAGGATTTGAAAAACAGGATTTGAAAAACAGGATTTGAAAAACAGGATTTGAAAAACAGGATTTGAAAAACAGGATTTGAAAAACAGGATTTGAAAAACAGGATTTGAAAAACAGGATTTGAAAAACAGGATTTGAAAAACAGGATTTGAAAAACAGGATTTGAAAAACAGGATTTGAAAAACAGGATTTGAAAAACAGGATTTGAAAAACAGGATTTGAAAAACAGGATTTGAAAAACAGGATTTGAAAAACAGGATTTGAAAAACAGGATTTGAAAAACAGGATTTGAAAAACAGGATTTGAAAAACAGGATTTGAAAAACAGGATTTGAAAAACAGGATTTGAAAAACAGGATTTGAAAAACAGGATTTGAAAAACAGGATTTGAAAAACAGGATTTGAAAAACAGGATTTGAAAAACAGGATTTGAAAAACAGGATTTGAAAAACAGGATTTGAAAAACAGGATTTGAAAAACAGGATTTGAAAAACAGGATTTGAAAAACAGGATTTGAAAAACAGGATTTGAAAAACAGGATTTGAAAAACAGGATTTGAAAAACAGGATTTGAAAAACAGGATTTGAAAAACAGGATTTGAAAAACAGGATTTGAAAAACAGGATTTGAAAAACAGGATTTGAAAAACAGGATTTGAAAAACAGGATTTGAAAAACAGGATTTGAAAAACAGGATTTGAAAAACAGGATTTGAAAAACAGGATTTGAAAAACAGGATTTGAAAAACAGGATTTGAAAAACAGGATTTGAAAAACAGGATTTGAAAAACAGGATTTGAAAAACAGGATTTGAAAAACAGGATTTGAAAAACAGGATTTGAAAAACAGGATTTGAAAAACAGGATTTGAAAAACAGGATTTGAAAAACAGGATTTGAAAAACAGGATTTGAAAAACAGGATTTGAAAAACAGGATTTGAAAAACAGGATTTGAAAAACAGGATTTGAAAAACAGGATTTGAAAAACAGGATTTGAAAAACAGGATTTGAAAAACAGGATTTGAAAAACAGGATTTGAAAAACAGGATTTGAAAAACAGGATTTGAAAAACAGGATTTGAAAAACAGGATTTGAAAAACAGGATTTGAAAAACAGGATTTGAAAAACAGGATTTGAAAAACAGGATTTGAAAAACAGGATTTGAAAAACAGGATTTGAAAAACAGGATTTGAAAAACAGGATTTGAAAAACAGGATTTGAAAAACAGGATTTGAAAAACAGGATTTGAAAAACAGGATTTGAAAAACAGGATTTGAAAAACAGGATTTGAAAAACAGGATTTGAAAAACAGGATTTGAAAAACAGGATTTGAAAAACAGGATTTGAAAAACAGGATTTGAAAAACAGGATTTGAAAAACAGGATTTGAAAAACAGGATTTGAAAAACAGGATTTGAAAAACAGGATTTGAAAAACAGGATTTGAAAAACAGGATTTGAAAAACAGGATTTGAAAAACAGGATTTGAAAAACAGGATTTGAAAAACAGGATTTGAAAAACAGGATTTGAAAAACAGGATTTGAAAAACAGGATTTGAAAAACAGGATTTGAAAAACAGGATTTGAAAAACAGGATTTGAAAAACAGGATTTGAAAAACAGGATTTGAAAAACAGGATTTGAAAAACAGGATTTGAAAAACAGGATTTGAAAAACAGGATTTGAAAAACAGGATTTGAAAAACAGGATTTGAAAAACAGGATTTGAAAAACAGGATTTGAAAAACAGGATTTGAAAAACAGGATTTGAAAAACAGGATTTGAAAAACAGGATTTGAAAAACAGGATTTGAAAAACAGGATTTGAAAAACAGGATTTGAAAAACAGGATTTGAAAAACAGGATTTGAAAAACAGGATTTGAAAAACAGGATTTGAAAAACAGGATTTGAAAAACAGGATTTGAAAAACAGGATTTGAAAAACAGGATTTGAAAAACAGGATTTGAAAAACAGGATTTGAAAAACAGGATTTGAAAAACAGGATTTGAAAAACAGGATTTGAAAAACAGGATTTGAAAAACAGGATTTGAAAAACAGGATTTGAAAAACAGGATTTGAAAAACAGGATTTGAAAAACAGGATTTGAAAAACAGGATTTGAAAAACAGGATTTGAAAAACAGGATTTGAAAAACAGGATTTGAAAAACAGGATTTGAAAAACAGGATTTGAAAAACAGGATTTGAAAAACAGGATTTGAAAAACAGGATTTGAAAAACAGGATTTGAAAAACAGGATTTGAAAAACAGGATTTGAAAAACAGGATTTGAAAAACAGGATTTGAAAAACAGGATTTGAAAAACAGGATTTGAAAAACAGGATTTGAAAAACAGGATTTGAAAAACAGGATTTGAAAAACAGGATTTGAAAAACAGGATTTGAAAAACAGGATTTGAAAAACAGGATTTGAAAAACAGGATTTGAAAAACAGGATTTGAAAAACAGGATTTGAAAAACAGGATTTGAAAAACAGGATTTGAAAAACAGGATTTGAAAAACAGGATTTGAAAAACAGGATTTGAAAAACAGGATTTGAAAAACAGGATTTGAAAAACAGGATTTGAAAAACAGGATTTGAAAAACAGGATTTGAAAAACAGGATTTGAAAAACAGGATTTGAAAAACAGGATTTGAAAAACAGGATTTGAAAAACAGGATTTGAAAAACAGGATTTGAAAAACAGGATTTGAAAAACAGGATTTGAAAAACAGGATTTGAAAAACAGGATTTGAAAAACAGGATTTGAAAAACAGGATTTGAAAAACAGGATTTGAAAAACAGGATTTGAAAAACAGGATTTGAAAAACAGGATTTGAAAAACAGGATTTGAAAAACAGGATTTGAAAAACAGGATTTGAAAAACAGGATTTGAAAAACAGGATTTGAAAAACAGGATTTGAAAAACAGGATTTGAAAAACAGGATTTGAAAAACAGGATTTGAAAAACAGGATTTGAAAAACAGGATTTGAAAAACAGGATTTGAAAAACAGGATTTGAAAAACAGGATTTGAAAAACAGGATTTGAAAAACAGGATTTGAAAAACAGGATTTGAAAAACAGGATTTGAAAAACAGGATTTGAAAAACAGGATTTGAAAAACAGGATTTGAAAAACAGGATTTGAAAAACAGGATTTGAAAAACAGGATTTGAAAAACAGGATTTGAAAAACAGGATTTGAAAAACAGGATTTGAAAAACAGGATTTGAAAAACAGGATTTGAAAAACAGGATTTGAAAAACAGGATTTGAAAAACAGGATTTGAAAAACAGGATTTGAAAAACAGGATTTGAAAAACAGGATTTGAAAAACAGGATTTGAAAAACAGGATTTGAAAAACAGGATTTGAAAAACAGGATTTGAAAAACAGGATTTGAAAAACAGGATTTGAAAAACAGGATTTGAAAAACAGGATTTGAAAAACAGGATTTGAAAAACAGGATTTGAAAAACAGGATTTGAAAAACAGGATTTGAAAAACAGGATTTGAAAAACAGGATTTGAAAAACAGGATTTGAAAAACAGGATTTGAAAAACAGGATTTGAAAAACAGGATTTGAAAAACAGGATTTGAAAAACAGGATTTGAAAAACAGGATTTGAAAAACAGGATTTGAAAAACAGGATTTGAAAAACAGGATTTGAAAAACAGGATTTGAAAAACAGGATTTGAAAAACAGGATTTGAAAAACAGGATTTGAAAAACAGGATTTGAAAAACAGGATTTGAAAAACAGGATTTGAAAAACAGGATTTGAAAAACAGGATTTGAAAAACAGGATTTGAAAAACAGGATTTGAAAAACAGGATTTGAAAAACAGGATTTGAAAAACAGGATTTGAAAAACAGGATTTGAAAAACAGGATTTGAAAAACAGGATTTGAAAAACAGGATTTGAAAAACAGGATTTGAAAAACAGGATTTGAAAAACAGGATTTGAAAAACAGGATTTGAAAAACAGGATTTGAAAAACAGGATTTGAAAAACAGGATTTGAAAAACAGGATTTGAAAAACAGGATTTGAAAAACAGGATTTGAAAAACAGGATTTGAAAAACAGGATTTGAAAAACAGGATTTGAAAAACAGGATTTGAAAAACAGGATTTGAAAAACAGGATTTGAAAAACAGGATTTGAAAAACAGGATTTGAAAAACAGGATTTGAAAAACAGGATTTGAAAAACAGGATTTGAAAAACAGGATTTGAAAAACAGGATTTGAAAAACAGGATTTGAAAAACAGGATTTGAAAAACAGGATTTGAAAAACAGGATTTGAAAAACAGGATTTGAAAAACAGGATTTGAAAAACAGGATTTGAAAAACAGGATTTGAAAAACAGGATTTGAAAAACAGGATTTGAAAAACAGGATTTGAAAAACAGGATTTGAAAAACAGGATTTGAAAAACAGGATTTGAAAAACAGGATTTGAAAAACAGGATTTGAAAAACAGGATTTGAAAAACAGGATTTGAAAAACAGGATTTGAAAAACAGGATTTGAAAAACAGGATTTGAAAAACAGGATTTGAAAAACAGGATTTGAAAAACAGGATTTGAAAAACAGGATTTGAAAAACAGGATTTGAAAAACAGGATTTGAAAAACAGGATTTGAAAAACAGGATTTGAAAAACAGGATTTGAAAAACAGGATTTGAAAAACAGGATTTGAAAAACAGGATTTGAAAAACAGGATTTGAAAAACAGGATTTGAAAAACAGGATTTGAAAAACAGGATTTGAAAAACAGGATTTGAAAAACAGGATTTGAAAAACAGGATTTGAAAAACAGGATTTGAAAAACAGGATTTGAAAAACAGGATTTGAAAAACAGGATTTGAAAAACAGGATTTGAAAAACAGGATTTGAAAAACAGGATTTGAAAAACAGGATTTGAAAAACAGGATTTGAAAAACAGGATTTGAAAAACAGGATTTGAAAAACAGGATTTGAAAAACAGGATTTGAAAAACAGGATTTGAAAAACAGGATTTGAAAAACAGGATTTGAAAAACAGGATTTGAAAAACAGGATTTGAAAAACAGGATTTGAAAAACAGGATTTGAAAAACAGGATTTGAAAAACAGGATTTGAAAAACAGGATTTGAAAAACAGGATTTGAAAAACAGGATTTGAAAAACAGGATTTGAAAAACAGGATTTGAAAAACAGGATTTGAAAAACAGGATTTGAAAAACAGGATTTGAAAAACAGGATTTGAAAAACAGGATTTGAAAAACAGGATTTGAAAAACAGGATTTGAAAAACAGGATTTGAAAAACAGGATTTGAAAAACAGGATTTGAAAAACAGGATTTGAAAAACAGGATTTGAAAAACAGGATTTGAAAAACAGGATTTGAAAAACAGGATTTGAAAAACAGGATTTGAAAAACAGGATTTGAAAAACAGGATTTGAAAAACAGGATTTGAAAAACAGGATTTGAAAAACAGGATTTGAAAAACAGGATTTGAAAAACAGGATTTGAAAAACAGGATTTGAAAAACAGGATTTGAAAAACCTGATTTGAAAAACATGATTTGAAAAACATGATTTGAAAAACCTGATTTGAAAAACAGGATTTGAAACACAGGATTTGAAACACAGGATTTGAAAAACAGGATTTGAAAAACCTGATTTGAAAAACCTGATTTGAAAAACCTGATTTGAAAAACCTGATTTGAAAAACACGATTTGAAAAACCTGATTTGAAAAACCTGATTTGAAAAACACGATTTGAAAAACACGATTTGAAAAACCTGATTTGAAAAACCTGATTTGAAAAACAGGATTTGAAAAACAGGATTTGAAAAACCTGATTTGAAAAACCTGATTTGAAAAACCTGATTTGAAAAACCTGATTTGAAAAACACGATTTGAAAAACCTGATTTGAAAAACAGGATTTGAAAAACAGGATTTGAAAAACCTGATTTGAAAAACCTGATTTGAAAAACCTGATTTGAAAAACCTGATTTGAAAAACACGATTTGAAAAACCTGATTTGAAAAACAGGATTTGAAAAACAGGATTTGAAAAACAGGATTTGAAAAACCTGATTTGAAAAACCTGATTTGAAAAACCTGATTTGAAAAACACGATTTGAAAAACCTGATTTGAAAAACCTGATTTGAAAAACCTGATTTGAAAAACACGATTTGAAAAACCTGATTTGAAAAACCTGATTTGAAAAACCTGATTTGAAAAACACGATTTGAAAAACACGATTTGAAAAACACGATTTGAAAAACACGATTTGAAAAACACGATTTGAAAAACACGATTTGAAAAACACGATTTGAAAAACACGATTGGAAAAACACGATTTGAAAAACACGATTTGAAAAACACGATTTGAAAAACACGATTTGAAAAACACGATTTGAAAAACACGATTTGAAAAACACGATTGGAAAAACACGATTGGAAAAACACGATTTGAAAAACACGATTTGAAAAACACGATTTGAAAAACACGATTTGAAAAACACGATTTGAAAAACACGATTTGAAAAACACGATTTGAAAAACACGATTTGAAAAACACGATTGGAAAAACACGATTGGAAAAACACGATTGGAAAAACACGATTGGAAAAACACGATTGGAAAAACACGATTGGAAAAACACGATTGGAAAAACACGATTGGAAAAACACGATTGGAAAAACACGATTGGAAAAACACGATTGGAAAAACACGATTGGAAAAACACGATTGGAAAAACACGATTGGAAAAACACGATTGGAAAAACACGATTGGAAAAACACGATTGGAAAAACACGATTGGAAAAACACGATTTGAAAAACACGATTTGAAAAACACGATTTGAAAAACACGATTTGAAAAACACGATTTGAAAAACACGATTTGAAAAACACGATTTGAAAAACACGATTTGAAAAACACGATTTGAAAAACACGATTTGAAAAACACGATTTGAAAAACACGATTTGAAAAACACGATTTGAAAAACACGATTTGAAAAACACGATTTGAAAAACACGATTTGAAAAACACGATTTGAAAAACACGATTTGAAAAACACGATTTGAAAAACACGATTTGAAAAACACGATTTGAAAAACACGATTTGAAAAACACGATTTGAAAAACACGATTTGAAAAACACGATTTGAAAAACACGATTTGAAAAACACGATTTGAAAAACACGATTTGAAAAACACGATTTGAAAAACACGATTTGAAAAACACGATTTGAAAAACACGATTTGAAAAACACGATTTGAAAAACACGATTTGAAAAACACGATTTGAAAAACACGATTTGAAAAACACGATTTGAAAAACACGATTTGAAAAACACGATTTGAAAAACACGATTTGAAAAACACGATTTGAAAAACACGATTTGAAAAACACGATTTGAAAAACACGATTTGAAAAACACGATTTGAAAAACACGATTTGAAAAACACGATTTGAAAAACACGATTTGAAAAACACGATTTGAAAAACACGATTTGAAAAACACGATTTGAAAAACACGATTTGAAAAACACGATTTGAAAAACACGATTTGAAAAACACGATTTGAAAAACACGATTTGAAAAACACGATTTGAAAAACACGATTTGAAAAACACGATTTGAAAAACACGATTTGAAAAACACGATTTGAAAAACACGATTTGAAAAACACGATTTGAAAAACACGATTTGAAAAACACGATTTGAAAAACACGATTTGAAAAACACGATTTGAAAAACACGATTTGAAAAACACGATTTGAAAAACACGATTTGAAAAACACGATTTGAAAAACACGATTTGAAAAACACGATTTGAAAAACACGATTTGAAAAACACGATTTGAAAAACACGATTTGAAAAACACGATTTGAAAAACACGATTTGAAAAACACGATTTGAAAAACACGATTTGAAAAACACGATTTGAAAAACACGATTTGAAAAACACGATTTGAAAAACACGATTTGAAAAACACGATTTGAAAAACACGATTTGAAAAACACGATTTGAAAAACACGATTTGAAAAACACGATTTGAAAAACACGATTTGAAAAACACGATTTGAAAAACACGATTTGAAAAACACGATTTGAAAAACACGATTTGAAAAACACGATTTGAAAAACACGATTTGAAAAACACGATTTGAAAAACACGATTTGAAAAACACGATTTGAAAAACACGATTTGAAAAACACGATTTGAAAAACACGATTTGAAAAACACGATTTGAAAAACACGATTTGAAAAACACGATTTGAAAAACACGATTTGAAAAACACGATTTGAAAAACACGATTTGAAAAACACGATTTGAAAAACACGATTTGAAAAACACGATTTGAAAAACACGATTTGAAAAACACGATTTGAAAAACACGATTTGAAAAACACGATTTGAAAAACACGATTTGAAAAACACGATTTGAAAAACACGATTTGAAAAACACGATTTGAAAAACACGATTTGAAAAACACGATTTGAAAAACACGATTTGAAAAACACGATTTGAAAAACACGATTTGAAAAACACGATTTGAAAAACACGATTTGAAAAACACGATTTGAAAAACACGATTTGAAAAACACGATTTGAAAAACACGATTTGAAAAACACGATTTGAAAAACACGATTTGAAAAACACGATTTGAAAAACACGATTTGAAAAACACGATTTGAAAAACACGATTTGAAAAACACGATTTGAAAAACACGATTTGAAAAACACGATTTGAAAAACACGATTTGAAAAACACGATTTGAAAAACACGATTTGAAAAACACGATTTGAAAAACACGATTTGAAAAACACGATTTGAAAAACACGATTTGAAAAACACGATTTGAAAAACACGATTTGAAAAACACGATTTGAAAAACACGATTTGAAAAACACGATTTGAAAAACACGATTTGAAAAACACGATTTGAAAAACACGATTTGAAAAACACGATTTGAAAAACACGATTTGAAAAACACGATTTGAAAAACACGATTTGAAAAACACGATTTGAAAAACACGATTTGAAAAACACGATTTGAAAAACACGATTTGAAAAACACGATTTGAAAAACACGATTTGAAAAACACGATTTGAAAAACACGATTTGAAAAACACGATTTGAAAAACACGATTTGAAAAACACGATTTGAAAAACACGATTTGAAAAACACGATTTGAAAAACACGATTTGAAAAACACGATTTGAAAAACACGATTTGAAAAACACGATTTGAAAAACACGATTTGAAAAACACGATTTGAAAAACACGATTTGAAAAACACGATTTGAAAAACACGATTTGAAAAACACGATTTGAAAAACACGATTTGAAAAACACGATTTGAAAAACACGATTTGAAAAACACGATTTGAAAAACACGATTTGAAAAACACGATTTGAAAAACACGATTTGAAAAACACGATTTGAAAAACACGATTTGAAAAACACGATTTGAAAAACACGATTTGAAAAACACGATTTGAAAAACACGATTTGAAACACACGATTTGAAACACACGATTTGAAAAACACGATTTGAAAAACACGATTTGAAAAACACGATTTGAAACACACGATTTGAAAAACACGATTTGAAAAACACGATTTGAAACACACGATTTGAAACACACGATTTGAAAAACACGATTTGAAAAACACGATTTGAAAAACACGATTTGAAACACACGATTTGAAAAACACGATTTGAAACACACGATTTGAAAAACACGATTTGAAAAACACGATTTGAAAAACACGATTTGAAACACACGATTTGAAAAACACGATTTGAAAAACACGATTTGAAAAACACGATTTGAAAAACACGATTTGAAAAACACGATTTGAAACACACGATTTGAAAAACACGATTTGAAACACACGATTTGAAACACACGATTTGAAAAACACGATTTGAAAAACACGATTTGAAAAACACGATTTGAAAAACACGATTTGAAAAACACGATTTGAAAAACACGATTTGAAAAACACGATTTGAAAAACACGATTTGAAAAACACGATTTGAAAAACACGATTTGAAAAACACGATTTGAAAAACACGATTTGAAAAACACGATTTGAAAAACACGATTTGAAAAACACGATTTGAAAAACACGATTTGAAAAACACGATTTGAAAAACACGATTTGAAAAACACGATTTGAAAAACACGATTTGAAAAACACGATTTGAAAAACACGATTTGAAAAACACGATTTGAAAAACACGATTTGAAAAACACGATTTGAAAAACACGATTTGAAAAACACGATTTGAAAAACACGATTTGAAACACACGATTTGAAACACACGATTTGAAAAACACGATTTGAAACACACGATTTGAAACACACGATTTGAAACACACGATTTGAAAAACACGATTTGAAAAACACGATTTGAAAAACACGATTTGAAACACACGATTTGAAACACACGATTTGAAAAACACGATTTGAAACACACGATTTGAAACACACGATTTGAAACACACGATTTGAAACACACGATTTGAAAAACACGATTTGAAAAACACGATTTGAAACACACGATTTGAAACACACGATTTGAAAAACACGATTTGAAAAACACGATTTGAAAAACACGATTTGAAAAACACGATTTGAAAAACACGATTTGAAACACACGATTTGAAAAACACGATTTGAAAAACACGATTTGAAACACACGATTTGAAAAACACGATTTGAAAAACACGATTTGAAACACACGATTTGAAACACACGATTTGAAACACACGATTTGAAAAACACGATTTGAAAAACACGATTTGAAACACACGATTTGAAACACACGATTTGAAAAACACGATTTGAAAAACACGATTTGAAAAACACGATTTGAAACACACGATTTGAAACACACGATTTGAAACACACGATTTGAAAAACACGATTTGAAAAACACGATTTGAAAAACACGATTTGAAACACACGATTTGAAACACACGATTTGAAACACACGATTTGAAAAACACGATTTGAAAAACACGATTTGAAAAACACGATTTGAAAAACACGATTTGAAAAACACGATTTGAAAAACACGATTTGAAAAACACGATTTGAAAAACACGATTTGAAAAACACGATTTGAAAAACACGATTTGAAACACACGATTTGAAAAACACGATTTGAAACACACGATTTGAAACACACGATTTGAAAAACACGATTTGAAACACACGATTTGAAACACACGATTTGAAACACACGATTTGAAACACACGATTTGAAACACACGATTTGAAACACACGATTTGAAACACACGATTTGAAAAACACGATTTGAAAAACACGATTTGAAACACACGATTTGAAAAACACGATTTGAAAAACACGATTTGAAAAACACGATTTGAAACACACGATTTGAAAAACACGATTTGAAACACACGATTTGAAAAACACGATTTGAAAAACACGATTTGAAAAACACGATTTGAAAAACACGATTTGAAACACACGATTTGAAACACACGATTTGAAAAACACGATTTGAAACACACGATTTGAAAAACACGATTTGAAAAACACGATTTGAAAAACACGATTTGAAAAACACGATTTGAAAAACACGATTTGAAACACACGATTTGAAAAACACGATTTGAAACACACGATTTGAAAAACACGATTTGAAAAACACGATTTGAAACACACGATTTGAAAAACACGATTTGAAACACACGATTTGAAAAACACGATTTGAAAAACACGATTTGAAAAACACGATTTGAAAAACACGATTTGAAAAACACGATTTGAAAAACACGATTTGAAAAACACGATTTGAAAAACACGATTTGAAACACACGATTTGAAACACACGATTTGAAACACACGATTTGAAAAACACGATTTGAAAAACACGATTTGAAACACACGATTTGAAAAACACGATTTGAAAAACACGATTTGAAAAACACGATTTGAAAAACACGATTTGAAAAACACGATTTGAAACACACGATTTGAAACACACGATTTGAAACACACGATTTGAAACACACGATTTGAAACACACGATTTGAAACACACGATTTGAAACACACGATTTGAAACACACGATTTGAAACACACGATTTGAAAAACACGATTTGAAAAACACGATTTGAAAAACACGATTTGAAAAACACGATTTGAAAAACACGATTTGAAAAACACGATTTGAAAAACACGATTTGAAAAACACGATTTGAAACACACGATTTGAAACACACGATTTGAAACACACGATTTGAAACACACGATTTGAAACACACGATTTGAAACACACGATTTGAAACACACGATTTGAAACACACGATTTGAAACACACGATTTGAAACACACGATTTGAAACACACGATTTGAAACACACGATTTGAAACACACGATTTGAAACACACGATTTGAAACACACGATTTGAAACACACGATTTGAAACACACGATTTGAAACACACGATTTGAAACACACGATTTGAAACACACGATTTGAAACACACGATTTGAAACACACGATTTGAAACACACGATTTGAAACACACGATTTGAAACACACGATTTGAAACACACGATTTGAAACACACGATTTGAAACACACGATTTGAAACGCACGATTTGAAACACACGATTTGAAAAACACGATTTGAAACACACGATTTGAAACACACGATTTGAAACACACGATTTGAAACACACGATTTGAAACACACGATTTGAAACACACGATTTGAAACACACGATTTGAAACACACGATTTGAAACACACGATTTGAAACACACGATTTGAAACACACGATTTGAAACACACGATTTGAAACACACGATTTGAAACACACGATTTGAAACACACGATTTGAAAAACACGATTTGAAAAACACGATTTGAAACACACGATTTGAAACACACGATTTGAAACACACGATTTGAAACACACGATTTGAAACACACGATTTGAAACACACGATTTGAAACACACGATTTGAAAAACACGATTTGAAAAACACGATTTGAAAAACACGATTTGAAAAACACGATTTGAAACACACGATTTGAAACACACGATTTGAAACACACGATTTGAAACACACGATTTGAAACACACGATTTGAAACACACGATTTGAAACACACGATTTGAAACACACGATTTGAAACACACGATTTGAAACACACGATTTGAAACACACGATTTGAAAAACACGATTTGAAAAACACGATTTGAAAAACACGATTTGAAAAACACGATTTGAAAAACACGATTTGAAACACACGATTTGAAACACACGATTTGAAACACACGATTTGAAACACACGATTTGAAAAACACGATTTGAAAAACACGATTTGAAACACACGATTTGAAACACACGATTTGAAACACACGATTTGAAAAACACGATTTGAAAAACACGATTTGAAACACACGATTTGAAACACACGATTTGAAACACACGATTTGAAAAACACGATTTGAAAAACACGATTTGAAACACACGATTTGAAACACACGATTTGAAACACACGATTTGAAACACACGATTTGAAACACACGATTTGAAAAACACGATTTGAAAAACACGATTTGAAAAACACGATTTGAAACACACGATTTGAAACACACGATTTGAAAAACACGATTTGAAAAACACGATTTGAAAAACACGATTTGAAAAACACGATTTGAAACACACGATTTGAAACACACGATTTGAAACACACGATTTGAAAAACACGATTTGAAAAACATGATTTGAAAAACATGATTTGAAAAACATGATTTGAAAAACATGATTTGAAAAACACGATTTGAAACACACGATTTGAAACACACGATTTGAAACACACGATTTGAAACACACGATTTGAAACACACGATTTGAAACACACGATTTGAAACACACGATTTGAAACACACGATTTGAAACACACGATTTGAAACACACGATTTGAAACACACGATTTGAAACACACGATTTGAAACACACGATTTGAAACACACGATTTGAAACACACGATTTGAAACACACGATTTGAAACACACGATTTGAAACACACGATTTGAAACACACGATTTGAAACACACGATTTGAAACACACGATTTGAAAAACACGATTTGAAAAACACGATTTGAAAAACACGATTTGAAAAACACGATTTGAAAAACACGATTTGAAAAACACGATTTGAAAAACATGATTTGAAAAACATGATTTGAAAAACATGATTTATAAAACATGATTTGAAAAACACGATTTGAAAAACACGATTTGAAAAACATGATTTGAAAAACATGATTTGAAAAACATGATTTGAAAAACATGATTTGAAAAACATGATTTGAAAAACATGATTTGAAAAACATGATTTGAAAAACACGATTTGAAAAACATGATTTGAAAAACATGATTTGAAAAACATGATTTGAAAAACATGATTTGAAAAACATGATTTGAAAAACATGATTTGAAAAACATGATTTGAAAAACATGATTTGAAACACACGATTTGAAAAACACGATTTGAAACACATGATTTGAAAAACATGATTTGAAAAACATGATTTGAAAAACATGATTTGAAACACATGATTTGAAACACATGATTTGAAAAACATGATTTGAAACACATGATTTGAAAAACATGATTTGAAAAACATGATTTGAAAAACATGATTTGAAAAACACGATTTGAAAAACACGATTTGAAAAACACGATTTGAAAAACACGATTTGAAACACACGATTTGAAAAACATGATTTGAAAAACATGATTTGAAAAACATGATTTGAAAAACATGATTTGAAAAACATGATTTGAAAAACATGATTTGAAAAACATGATTTGAAAAACACGATTTGAAAAACACGATTTGAAAAACATGATTTGAAAAACATGATTTGAAAAACATGATTTGAAAAACATGATTTGAAAAACACGATTTGAAAAACACGATTTGAAAAACACGATTTGAAAAACACGATTTGAAAAACACGATTTGAAAAACACGATTTGAAAAACACGATTTGAAAAACACGATTTGAAAAACACGATTTGAAAAACATGATTTGAAAAACATGATTTGAAAAACATGATTTGAAACACATGATTTGAAACACATGATTTGAAAAACATGATTTGAAAAACATGATTTGAAAAACATGATTTGAAAAACATGATTTGAAAAACATGATTTGAAACACATGATTTGAAACACATGATTTGAAAAACATGATTTGAAACACATGATTTGAAACACATGATTTGAAAAACATGATTTGAAACACATGATTTGAAAAACATGATTTGAAAAACATGATTTGAAAAACATGATTTGAAAAACATGATTTGAAAAACATGATTTGAAAAACATGATTTGAAAAACATGATTTGAAAAACATGATTTGAAAAACATGATTTGAAACACATGATTTGAAAAACATGATTTGAAACACATGATTTGAAACACATGATTTGAAAAACATGATTTGAAAAACATGATTTGAAAAACATGATTTGAAAAACATGATTTGAAAAACATGATTTGAAAAACATGATTTGAAACACATGATTTGAAACACATGATTTGAAAAACATGATTTGAAAAACATGATTTGAAAAACATGATTTGAAACACATGATTTGAAACACATGATTTGAAACACATGATTTGAAAAACATGATTTGAAAAACATGATTTGAAACACATGATTTGAAACACATGATTTGAAACACATGATTTGAAAAACATGATTTGAAACACATGATTTGAAAAACATGATTTGAAAAACATGATTTGAAAAACATGATTTGAAAAACATGATTTGAAAAACATGATTTGAAAAACATGATTTGAAAAACATGATTTGAAAAACATGATTTGAAAAACATGATTTGAAACACATGATTTGAAAAACATGATTTGAAACACATGATTTGAAAAACATGATTTGAAAAACATGATTTGAAACACATGATTTGAAACACATGATTTGAAAAACATGATTTGAAAAACATGATTTGAAAAACATGATTTGAAACACCTGATTTGAAACACCTGATTTGAAACACCTGATTTGAAAAACATGATTTGAAAAACATGATTTGAAAAACATGATTTGAAAAACATGATTTGAAAAACATGATTTGAAAAACATGATTTGAAAAACATGATTTGAAACACATGATTTGAAAAACATGATTTGAAAAACATGATTTGAAAAACATGATTTGAAACACCTGATTTGAAACACCTGATTTGAAAAACCTGATTTGAAAAACATGATTTGAAAAACATGATTTGAAAAACATGATTTGAAACACCTGATTTGAAACACCTGATTTGAAACACCTGATTTGAAAAACATGATTTGAAAAACATGATTTGAAAAACATGATTTGAAAAACATGATTTGAAAAACATGATTTGAAAAACATGATTTGAAAAACATGATTTGAAAAACATGATTTGAAACACATGATTTGAAAAACATGATTTGAAAAACATGATTTGAAAAACATGATTTGAAAAACATGATTTGAAAAACATGATTTGAAACACCTGATTTGAAACACCTGATTTGAAACACATGATTTGAAACACATGATTTGAAACACCTGATTTGAAACACCTGATTTGAAACACCTGATTTGAAACACATGATTTGAAACACATGATTTGAAACACCTGATTTGAAACACCTGATTTGAAACACCTGATTTGAAAAACATGATTTGAAAAACATGATTTGAAACACATGATTTGAAACACATGATTTGAAACACATGATTTGAAACACATGATTTGAAACACATGATTTGAAACACATGATTTGAAACACATGATTTGAAACACATGATTTGAAACACATGATTTGAAACACATGATTTGAAAAACATGGTTTGAAACACATGATTTGAAACACCTGATTTGAAACACATGATTTGAAACACATGATTTGAAACACATGATTTGAAACACATGATTTGAAACACATGATTTGAAAAACATGATTTGAAACACATGATTTGAAACACATGATTTGAAAAACATGGTTTGAAAAACATGGTTTGAAAAACATGATTTGAAACACATGATTTGAAAAACATGATTTGAAACACATGATTTGAAAAACATGATTTGAAACACACGATTTGAAACACACGATTTGAAACACACGATTTGAAACACACGATTTGAAACACACGATTTGAAACACACGATTTGAAACACACGATTTGAAACACACGATTTGAAACACACGATTTGAAACACACGATTTGAAACACACGATTTGAAACACACGATTTGAAACACACGATTTGAAACACACGATTTGAAACACACGATTTGAAACACACGATTTGAAACACACGATTTGAAAAACACGATTTGAAAAACACGATTTGAAAAACACGATTTGAAACACACGATTTGAAACACACGATTTGAAAAACACGATTTGAAAAACACGATTTGAAAAACACGATTTGAAAAACACGATTTGAAACACACGATTTGAAACACACGATTTGAAACACACGATTTGAAAAACACGATTTGAAAAACACGATTTGAAAAACATGATTTGAAAAACATGATTTGAAAAACATGATTTGAAAAACATGATTTGAAACACACGATTTGAAACACACGATTTGAAACACACGATTTGAAACACACGATTTGAAACACACGATTTGAAACACACGATTTGAAACACACGATTTGAAACACACGATTTGAAACACACGATTTGAAACACACGATTTGAAACACACGATTTGAAACACACGATTTGAAACACACGATTTGAAACACACGATTTGAAACACACGATTTGAAACACACGATTTGAAACACACGATTTGAAACACACGATTTGAAACACACGATTTGAAACACACGATTTGAAACACACGATTTGAAAAACACGATTTGAAAAACACGATTTGAAAAACACGATTTGAAAAACACGATTTGAAAAACACGATTTGAAAAACACGATTTGAAAAACATGATTTGAAAAACATGATTTGAAAAACATGATTTATAAAACATGATTTGAAAAACACGATTTGAAAAACACGATTTGAAAAACATGATTTGAAAAACATGATTTGAAAAACATGATTTGAAAAACATGATTTGAAAAACATGATTTGAAAAACATGATTTGAAAAACATGATTTGAAAAACACGATTTGAAAAACATGATTTGAAAAACATGATTTGAAAAACATGATTTGAAAAACATGATTTGAAAAACATGATTTGAAAAACATGATTTGAAAAACATGATTTGAAAAACATGATTTGAAACACACGATTTGAAAAACACGATTTGAAACACATGATTTGAAAAACATGATTTGAAAAACATGATTTGAAAAACATGATTTGAAACACATGATTTGAAACACATGATTTGAAAAACATGATTTGAAACACATGATTTGAAAAACATGATTTGAAAAACATGATTTGAAAAACATGATTTGAAAAACACGATTTGAAAAACACGATTTGAAAAACACGATTTGAAAAACACGATTTGAAACACACGATTTGAAAAACATGATTTGAAAAACATGATTTGAAAAACATGATTTGAAAAACATGATTTGAAAAACATGATTTGAAAAACATGATTTGAAAAACATGATTTGAAAAACACGATTTGAAAAACACGATTTGAAAAACATGATTTGAAAAACATGATTTGAAAAACATGATTTGAAAAACATGATTTGAAAAACACGATTTGAAAAACACGATTTGAAAAACACGATTTGAAAAACACGATTTGAAAAACACGATTTGAAAAACACGATTTGAAAAACACGATTTGAAAAACACGATTTGAAAAACACGATTTGAAAAACATGATTTGAAAAACATGATTTGAAAAACATGATTTGAAACACATGATTTGAAACACATGATTTGAAAAACATGATTTGAAAAACATGATTTGAAAAACATGATTTGAAAAACATGATTTGAAAAACATGATTTGAAACACATGATTTGAAACACATGATTTGAAAAACATGATTTGAAACACATGATTTGAAACACATGATTTGAAAAACATGATTTGAAACACATGATTTGAAAAACATGATTTGAAAAACATGATTTGAAAAACATGATTTGAAAAACATGATTTGAAAAACATGATTTGAAAAACATGATTTGAAAAACATGATTTGAAAAACATGATTTGAAAAACATGATTTGAAACACATGATTTGAAAAACATGATTTGAAACACATGATTTGAAACACATGATTTGAAAAACATGATTTGAAAAACATGATTTGAAAAACATGATTTGAAAAACATGATTTGAAAAACATGATTTGAAAAACATGATTTGAAACACATGATTTGAAACACATGATTTGAAAAACATGATTTGAAAAACATGATTTGAAAAACATGATTTGAAACACATGATTTGAAACACATGATTTGAAACACATGATTTGAAAAACATGATTTGAAAAACATGATTTGAAACACATGATTTGAAAAACATGATTTGAAACACATGATTTGAAAAACATGATTTGAAACACATGATTTGAAAAACATGATTTGAAAAACATGATTTGAAAAACATGATTTGAAAAACATGATTTGAAAAACATGATTTGAAAAACATGATTTGAAAAACATGATTTGAAAAACATGATTTGAAAAACATGATTTGAAAAACATGATTTGAAACACATGATTTGAAAAACATGATTTGAAACACATGATTTGAAAAACATGATTTGAAAAACATGATTTGAAACACATGATTTGAAACACATGATTTGAAAAACATGATTTGAAAAACATGATTTGAAAAACATGATTTGAAACACCTGATTTGAAACACCTGATTTGAAACACCTGATTTGAAAAACATGATTTGAAAAACATGATTTGAAAAACATGATTTGAAAAACATGATTTGAAAAACATGATTTGAAAAACATGATTTGAAAAACATGATTTGAAACACATGATTTGAAAAACATGATTTGAAAAACATGATTTGAAAAACATGATTTGAAACACCTGATTTGAAACACCTGATTTGAAAAACCTGATTTGAAAAACATGATTTGAAAAACATGATTTGAAAAACATGATTTGAAACACCTGATTTGAAACACCTGATTTGAAACACCTGATTTGAAAAACATGATTTGAAAAACATGATTTGAAAAACATGATTTGAAAAACATGATTTGAAAAACATGATTTGAAAAACATGATTTGAAAAACATGATTTGAAAAACATGATTTGAAACACATGATTTGAAAAACATGATTTGAAAAACATGATTTGAAAAACATGATTTGAAAAACATGATTTGAAAAACATGATTTGAAACACCTGATTTGAAACACCTGATTTGAAACACATGATTTGAAACACATGATTTGAAACACCTGATTTGAAACACCTGATTTGAAACACCTGATTTGAAACACATGATTTGAAACACATGATTTGAAACACCTGATTTGAAACACCTGATTTGAAACACCTGATTTGAAACACATGATTTGAAAAACATGATTTGAAACACATGATTTGAAACACATGATTTGAAACACATGATTTGAAACACATGATTTGAAACACATGATTTGAAACACATGATTTGAAACACATGATTTGAAACACATGATTTGAAACACATGATTTGAAACACATGATTTGAAAAACATGGTTTGAAACACATGATTTGAAACACCTGATTTGAAACACATGATTTGAAACACATGATTTGAAACACATGATTTGAAACACATGATTTGAAACACATGATTTGAAAAACATGATTTGAAACACATGATTTGAAACACATGATTTGAAAAACATGGTTTGAAAAACATGGTTTGAAAAACATGATTTGAAACACATGATTTGAAAAACATGATTTGAAACACATGATTTGAAAAACATGATTTGAAAAACATGATTTGAAACACATGATTTGAAAAACATGGTTTGAAAAACATGGTTTGAAAAACATGGTTTGAAAAACATGATTTGAAAAACATGGTTTGAAAAACATGGTTTGAAAAACATGATTTGAAAAACATGGTTTGAAAAACATGGTTTGAAAAACATGGTTTGAAAAACATGATTTGAAACACATGATTTGAAACACATGATTTGAAACACATGATTTGAAACACATGGTTTGAAACACATGGTTTGAAAAACATGGTTTGAAAAACATGGTTTGAAAAACATGGTTTGAAAAACATGGTTTGAAAAACATGGTTTGAAAAACATGGTTTGAAAAACATGGTTTGAAAAACATGGTTTGAAAAACATGGTTTGAAAAACATGGTTTGAAAAACATGGTTTGAAAAACATGGTTTGAAAAACATGGTTTGAAAAACATGGTTTGAAAAACATGGTTTGAAAAACATGGTTTGAAAAACATGGTTTGAAAAACATGGTTTGAAAAACATGGTTTGAAAAACATGGTTTGAAAAACATGGTTTGAAAAACATGGTTTGAAAAACATGGTTTGAAAAACATGGTTTGAAAAACATGGTTTGAAAAACATGGTTTGAAAAACATGGTTTGAAAAACATGGTTTGAAAAACATGGTTTGAAAAACATGGTTTGAAAAACATGGTTTGAAAAACATGGTTTGAAAAACATGGTTTGAAAAACATGGTTTGAAAAACATGGTTTGAAAAACATGGTTTGAAAAACATGGTTTGAAAAACATGGTTTGAAAAACATGGTTTGAAAAACATGGTTTGAAAAACATGGTTTGAAAAACATGGTTTGAAAAACATGGTTTGAAAAACATGGTTTGAAAAACATGGTTTGAAAAACATGGTTTGAAAAACATGGTTTGAAAAACATGGTTTGAAAAACATGGTTTGAAAAACATGGTTTGAAAAACATGGTTTGAAAAACATGGTTTGAAAAACATGGTTTGAAAAACATGGTTTGAAAAACATGGTTTGAAAAACATGGTTTGAAAAACATGATTTGAAAAACATGATTTGAAAAACATGATTTGAAAAACATGATTTGAAAAACATGATTTGAAAAACATGATTTGAAAAACATGATTTGAAAAACATGATTTGAAAAACATGATTTGAAAAACATGATTTGAAAAACATGATTTGAAAAACATGATTTGAAAAACATGATTTGAAAAACATGATTTGAAAAACATGATTTGAAAAACATGATTTGAAAAACATGATTTGAAAAACATGATTTGAAAAACATGATTTGAAAAACATGATTTGAAAAACATGATTTGAAAAACATGATTTGAAAAACATGATTTGAAAAACATGATTTGAAAAACATGATTTGAAAAACATGATTTGAAAAACATGATTTGAAAAACATGATTTGAAAAACATGATTTGAAAAACATGATTTGAAAAACATGATTTGAAAAACATGATTTGAAAAACATGATTTGAAAAACATGATTTGAAAAACATGATTTGAAAAACATGATTTGAAAAACATGATTTGAAAAACATGATTTGAAAAACATGATTTGAAAAACATGATTTGAAAAACATGATTTGAAAAACATGATTTGAAAAACATGATTTGAAAAACATGATTTGAAAAACATGATTTGAAAAACATGATTTGAAAAACATGATTTGAAAAACATGATTTGAAAAACATGATTTGAAAAACATGATTTGAAAAACATGATTTGAAAAACATGATTTGAAAAACATGATTTGAAAAACATGATTTGAAAAACATGATTTGAAAAACATGATTTGAAAAACATGATTTGAAAAACATGATTTGAAAAACATGATTTGAAAAACATGATTTGAAAAACATGATTTGAAAAACATGATTTGAAAAACATGATTTGAAAAACATGATTTGAAAAACATGATTTGAAAAACATGATTTGAAAAACATGATTTGAAAAACATGATTTGAAAAACATGATTTGAAAAACATGATTTGAAAAACATGATTTGAAAAACATGATTTGAAAAACATGATTTGAAAAACATGATTTGAAAAACATGATTTGAAAAACATGATTTGAAAAACATGATTTGAAAAACATGATTTGAAAAACATGATTTGAAAAACATGATTTGAAAAACATGATTTGAAAAACATGATTTGAAAAACATGATTTGAAAAACATGATTTGAAAAACATGATTTGAAAAACATGATTTGAAAAACATGATTTGAAAAACATGATTTGAAAAACATGATTTGAAAAACATGATTTGAAAAACATGATTTGAAAAACATGATTTGAAAAACATGATTTGAAAAACATGATTTGAAAAACATGATTTGAAAAACATGATTTGAAAAACATGATTTGAAAAACATGATTTGAAAAACATGATTTGAAAAACATGATTTGAAAAACATGATTTGAAAAACATGATTTGAAAAACATGATTTGAAAAACATGATTTGAAAAACATGATTTGAAAAACATGATTTGAAAAACATGATTTGAAAAACATGATTTGAAAAACATGATTTGAAAAACATGATTTGAAAAACATGATTTGAAAAACATGATTTGAAAAACATGATTTGAAAAACATGATTTGAAAAACATGATTTGAAAAACATGATTTGAAAAACATGATTTGAAAAACATGATTTGAAAAACATGATTTGAAAAACATGATTTGAAAAACATGATTTGAAAAACATGATTTGAAAAACATGATTTGAAAAACATGATTTGAAAAACATGATTTGAAAAACATGATTTGAAACACATGATTTGAAACACATGATTTGAAACACATGATTTGAAACACATGATTTGAAACACATGATTTGAAACACATGATTTGAAACACATGATTTGAAACACATGATTTGAAACACATGATTTGAAACACATGATTTGAAACACATGATTTGAAACACATGATTTGAAACACATGATTTGAAACACATGATTTGAAACACATGATTTGAAACACATGATTTGAAACACATGATTTGAAACACATGATTTGAAACACATGATTTGAAACACATGATTTGAAACACATGATTTGAAACACATGATTTGAAACACATGATTTGAAACACATGATTTGAAACACATGATTTGAAACACATGATTTGAAACACATGATTTGAAACACATGATTTGAAACACATGATTTGAAACACATGATTTGAAACACATGATTTGAAACACATGATTTGAAACACATGATTTGAAACACATGATTTGAAACACATGATTTGAAACACATGATTTGAAACACATGATTTGAAACACATGATTTGAAACACATGATTTGAAACACATGATTTGAAACACATGATTTGAAACACATGATTTGAAACACATGATTTGAAACACATGATTTGAAACACATGATTTGAAACACATGATTTGAAACACATGATTTGAAACACATGATTTGAAACACATGATTTGAAACACATGATTTGAAACACATGATTTGAAACACATGATTTGAAAAACATGATTTGAAAAACATGATTTGAAAAACATGATTTGAAAAACATGATTTGAAAAACATGATTTGAAAAACATGATTTGAAAAACATGATTTGAAAAACATGATTTGAAAAACATGATTTGAAAAACATGATTTGAAAAACATGATTTGAAACACATGATTTGAAAAACATGATTTGAAACACATGATTTGAAACACATGATTTGAAACACATGATTTGAAAAACATGATTTGAAACACATGATTTGAAACACATGATTTGAAAAACATTGTTGAAAAACATGATTTGAAACACATGATTTGAAAAACATGATTTGAAAAACATGATTTGAAACACATGATTTGAAAAACATGATTTGAAACACATGATTTGAAACACATGATTTGAAAAACATGATTTGAAACACATGATTTGAAAAACATGATTTGAAAAACATGATTTGAAACACATGATTTGAAAAACATGATTTGAAACACATGATTTGAAACACATGATTTGAAACACATGATTTGAAACACATGATTTGAAACACATGATTTGAAAAACATGATTTGAAAAACATGATTTGAAAAACATGATTTGAAACACATGATTTGAAAAACATGATTTGAAACACATGATTTGAAACACATGATTTGAAACACATGATTTGAAACACATGATTTGAAAAACATGATTTGAAACACATGATTTGAAAAACATGATTTGAAAAACATGATTTGAAACACATGATTTGAAACACATGATTTGAAACACATGATTTGAAACACATGATTTGAAACACATGATTTGAAAAACATGATTTGAAACACATGATTTGAAAAACATGATTTGAAACACATGATTTGAAAAACATGATTTGAAACACATGATTTGAAACACATGATTTGAAACACATGATTTGAAACACATGATTTGAAACACATGATTTGAAAAACATGATTTGAAAAACATGATTTGAAAAACATGATTTGAAAAACATGATTTGAAAAACATGATTTGAAACACATGATTTGAAACACATGATTTGAAACACATGATTTGAAACACATGATTTGAAAAACATGATTTGAAACACATGATTTGAAAAACATGATTTGAAAAACATGATTTGAAACACATGATTTGAAACACATGATTTGAAACACATGATTTGAAACACATGATTTGAAACACATGATTTGAAAAACATGATTTGAAACACATGATTTGAAAAACATGATTTGAAACACATGATTTGAAAAACATGATTTGAAACACATGATTTGAAACACATGATTTGAAACACATGATTTGAAACACATGATTTGAAAAACATGATTTGAAACACATGATTTGAAACACATGATTTGAAACACATGATTTGAAACACATGATTTGAAACACATGATTTGAAACACATGATTTGAAAAACATGATTTGAAACACATGATTTGAAACACATGATTTGAAAAACATGATTTGAAACACATGATTTGAAAAACATGATTTGAAACACATGATTTGAAAAACATGATTTGAAACACATGATTTGAAACACATGATTTGAAACACATGATTTGAAAAACATGATTTGAAAAACATGATTTGAAACACATGATTTGAAAAACATGATTTGAAAAACATGATTTGAAAAACATGATTTGAAACACATGATTTGAAACACATGATTTGAAACACATGATTTGAAACACATGATTTGAAACACATGATTTGAAAAACATGATTTGAAACACATGATTTGAAACACATGATTTGAAACACATGATTTGAAAAACATGATTTGAAACACATGATTTGAAACACATGATTTGAAACACATGATTTGAAACACATGATTTGAAACACATGATTTGAAACACATGATTTGAAACACATGATTTGAAACACATGATTTGAAACACATGATTTGAAACACATGATTTGAAACACATGATTTGAAACACATGATTTGAAACACATGATTTGAAACACATGATTTGAAACACATGATTTGAAAAACATGATTTGAAACACATGATTTGAAACACATGATTTGAAACACATGATTTGAAACACATGATTTGAAAAACATGATTTGAAACACATGATTTGAAACACATGATTTGAAACACATGATTTGAAACACATGATTTGAAACACATGATTTGAAACACATGATTTGAAAAACATGATTTGAAACACATGATTTGAAACACATGATTTGAAACACATGATTTGAAAAACATGATTTGAAACACATGATTTGAAACACATGATTTGAAACACATGATTTGAAACACATGATTTGAAAAACATGATTTGAAACACATGATTTGAAACACATGATTTGAAAAACATGATTTGAAACACATGATTTGAAAAACATGGTTTGAAAAACATGGTTTGAAAAACATGGTTTGAAAAACATGATTTGAAAAACATGGTTTGAAACACATGATTTGAAACACATGATTTGAAAAACATGATTTGAAAAACATGGTTTGAAAAACATGATTTGAAAAACATGGTTTGAAAAACATGATTTGAAAAACATGGTTTGAAAAACATGGTTTGAAAAACATGATTTGAAAAACATGGTTTGAAAAACATGATTTGAAAAACATGATTTGAAAAACATGGTTTGAAAAACATGGTTTGAAAAACATGGTTTGAAAAACATGGTTTGAAACACATGATTTGAAAAACATGATTTGAAACACATGATTTGAAAAACATGGTTTGAAAAACATGGTTTGAAAAACATGGTTTGAAAAACATGGTTTGAAAAACATGATTTGAAACACATGATTTGAAACACATGATTTGAAAAACATGGTTTGAAAAACATGGTTTGAAAAACATGGTTTGAAAAACATGGTTTGAAAAACATGGTTTGAAACACATGATTTGAAACACATGATTTGAAACACATGATTTGAAACACATGATTTGAAAAACATGGTTTGAAAAACATGGTTTGAAAAACATGATTTGAAACACATGATTTGAAACACATGATTTGAAACACATGATTTGAAACACATGATTTGAAACACATGATTTGAAACACATGATTTGAAACACATGATTTGAAACACATGATTTGAAACACATGATTTGAAACACATGGTTTGAAAAACATGGTTTGAAAAACATGGTTTGAAAAACATGGTTTGAAAAACATGGTTTGAAAAACATGATTTGAAACACATGATTTGAAACACATGATTTGAAACACATGATTTGAAACACATGATTTGAAACACATGGTTTGAAAAACATGGTTTGAAACACATGATTTGAAACACATGATTTGAAACACATGATTTGAAACACATGATTTGAAACACATGATTTGAAACACATGATTTGAAACACATGATTTGAAACACATGATTTGAAAAACATGGTTTGAAACACATGATTTGAAACACATGATTTGAAAAACATGATTTGAAAAACATGGTTTGAAAAACATGATTTGAAAAACATGGTTTGAAAAACATGATTTGAAAAACATGGTTTGAAAAACATGGTTTGAAAAACATGATTTGAAAAACATGGTTTGAAAAACATGATTTGAAAAACATGATTTGAAAAACATGGTTTGAAAAACATGGTTTGAAAAACATGGTTTGAAAAACATGGTTTGAAACACATGATTTGAAAAACATGATTTGAAACACATGATTTGAAAAACATGGTTTGAAAAACATGGTTTGAAAAACATGGTTTGAAAAACATGGTTTGAAAAACATGATTTGAAACACATGATTTGAAACACATGATTTGAAAAACATGGTTTGAAAAACATGGTTTGAAAAACATGGTTTGAAAAACATGGTTTGAAAAACATGGTTTGAAAAACATGATTTGAAACACATGATTTGAAACACATGATTTGAAACACATGATTTGAAAAACATGGTTTGAAAAACATGGTTTGAAAAACATGATTTGAAACACATGATTTGAAACACATGATTTGAAACACATGATTTGAAACACATGATTTGAAACACATGATTTGAAACACATGATTTGAAACACATGATTTGAAACACATGATTTGAAACACATGATTTGAAACACATGATTTGAAACACATGGTTTGAAAAACATGGTTTGAAAAACATGGTTTGAAAAACATGGTTTGAAAAACATGGTTTGAAAAACATGATTTGAAACACATGATTTGAAACACATGATTTGAAACACATGATTTGAAACACATGATTTGAAACACATGGTTTGAAACACATGGTTTGAAACACATGATTTGAAACACATGATTTGAAACACATGATTTGAAACACATGATTTGAAACACATGATTTGAAACACATGATTTGAAACACATGATTTGAAAAACATGATTTGAAACACATGATTTGAAACACATGATTTGAAACACATGATTTGAAAAACATGATTTGAAACACATGATTTGAAACACATGATTTGAAACACATGATTTGAAACACATGATTTGAAACACATGATTTGAAACACATGATTTGAAACACATGATTTGAAACACATGATTTGAAACACATGATTTGAAACACATGATTTGAAACACATGATTTGAAACACATGATTTGAAAAACATGATTTGAAACACATGATTTGAAACACATGATTTGAAAAACATGGTTTGAAAAACATGGTTTGAAAAACATGGTTTGAAAAACATGGTTTGAAAAACATGGTTTGAAAAACATGGTTTGAAAAACATGGTTTGAAAAACATGGTTTGAAAAACATGGTTTGAAAAACATGGTTTGAAAAACATGGTTTGAAAAACATGGTTTGAAAAACATGATTTGAAACACATGATTTGAAACACATGATTTGAAACACATGATTTGAAACACATGATTTGAAACACATGATTTGAAAAACATGATTTGAAACACATGATTTGAAACACATGGTTTGAAACACATGGTTTGAAACACATGGTTTGAAAAACATGGTTTGAAAAACATGGTTTGAAACACATGATTTGAAACACATGATTTGAAACACATGATTTGAAACACATGATTTGAAACACATGATTTGAAACACATGATTTGAAACACATGATTTGAAACACATGATTTGAAACACATGATTTGAAACACATGATTTGAAACACATGATTTGAAACACATGATTTGAAACACATGGTTTGAAACACATGGTTTGAAAAACATGGTTTGAAAAACATGGTTTGAAAAACATGGTTTGAAAAACATGGTTTGAAAAACATGGTTTGAAAAACATGATTTGAAACACATGATTTGAAACACATGATTTGAAACACATGATTTGAAACACATGATTTGAAACACATGATTTGAAAAACATGATTTGAAACACATGATTTGAAACACATGGTTTGAAAAACATGGTTTGAAAAACATGGTTCGAAAAACATGATTCGAAAAACATGATTCGAAAAACATGGTTCGAAAAACATGATTCGAAAAACATGATTCGAAAAACATGATTCGAAAAACATGATTCGAAAAACATGGTTCGAAAAACATGGTTCGAAAAACATGGTTCGAAAAACATGGTTCGAAAAACATGGTTCGAAAAACATGGTTCGAAAAACATGGTTCGAAAAACATGGTTCGAAAAACATGGTTCGAAAAACATGGTTCGAAAAACATGGTTCGAAAAACATGGTTCGAAAAACATGGTTCGAAAAACATGGTTCGAAAAACATGGTTCGAAAAACATGGTTCGAAAAACATGGTTCGAAAAACATGGTTCGAAAAACATGGTTCGAAAAACATGGTTCGAAAAACATGGTTCGAAAAACATGGTTCGAAAAACATGGTTCGAAAAACATGGTTCGAAAAACATGGTTCGAAAAACATGGTTCGAAAAACATGGTTCGAAAAACATGGTTCGAAAAACATGGTTCGAAAAACATGGTTCGAAAAACATGGTTCGAAAAACATGGTTCGAAAAACATGGTTCGAAAAACATGGTTCGAAAAACATGGTTCGAAAAACATGGTTCGAAAAACATGGTTCGAAAAACATGGTTCGAAAAACATGGTTCGAAAAACATGGTTCGAAAAACATGGTTCGAAAAACATGGTTCGAAAAACATGGTTCGAAAAACATGGTTCGAAAAACATGGTTCGAAAAACATGGTTCGAAAAACATGGTTCGAAAAACATGGTTCGAAAAACATGGTTCGAAAAACATGGTTCGAAAAACATGGTTCGAAAAACATGGTTCGAAAAACATGGTTCGAAAAACATGGTTCGAAAAACATGGTTCGAAAAACATGGTTCGAAAAACATGGTTCGAAAAACATGGTTCGAAAAACATGGTTCGAAAAACATGGTTCGAAAAACATGGTTCGAAAAACATGGTTCGAAAAACATGGTTCGAAAAACATGGTTCGAAAAACATGGTTCGAAAAACATGGTTCGAAAAACATGGTTCGAAAAACATGGTTCGAAAAACATGGTTCGAAAAACATGGTTCGAAAAACATGGTTCGAAAAACATGGTTCGAAAAACATGGTTCGAAAAACATGGTTCGAAAAACATGGTTCGAAAAACATGGTTCGAAAAACATGGTTCGAAAAACATGGTTCGAAAAACATGGTTCGAAAAACATGGTTCGAAAAACATGGTTCGAAAAACATGGTTCGAAAAACATGGTTCGAAAAACATGGTTCGAAAAACATGGTTCGAAAAACATGGTTCGAAAAACATGGTTCGAAAAACATGGTTCGAAAAACATGGTTCGAAAAACATGGTTCGAAAAACATGGTTCGAAAAACATGGTTCGAAAAACATGGTTCGAAAAACATGGTTCGAAAAACATGGTTCGAAAAACATGGTTCGAAAAACATGGTTCGAAAAACATGGTTCGAAAAACATGGTTCGAAAAACATGGTTCGAAAAACATGGTTCGAAAAACATGGTTCGAAAAACATGGTTCGAAAAACATGGTTCGAAAAACATGGTTCGAAAAACATGGTTCGAAAAACATGGTTCGAAAAACATGGTTCGAAAAACATGGTTCGAAAAACATGGTTCGAAAAACATGGTTCGAAAAACATGGTTCGAAAAACATGGTTCGAAAAACATGGTTCGAAAAACATGGTTCGAAAAACATGGTTCGAAAAACATGGTTCGAAAAACATGGTTCGAAAAACATGGTTCGAAAAACATGGTTCGAAAAACATGGTTCGAAAAACATGGTTCGAAAAACATGGTTCGAAAAACATGGTTCGAAAAACATGGTTCGAAAAACATGGTTCGAAAAACATGGTTCGAAAAACATGGTTCGAAAAACATGGTTCGAAAAACATGGTTCGAAAAACATGGTTCGAAAAACATGGTTCGAAAAACATGGTTCGAAAAACATGGTTCGAAAAACATGGTTCGAAAAACATGGTTCGAAAAACATGGTTCGAAAAACATGGTTCGAAAAACATGGTTCGAAAAACATGGTTCGAAAAACATGGTTCGAAAAACATGGTTCGAAAAACATGGTTCGAAAAACATGGTTCGAAAAACATGGTTCGAAAAACATGGTTCGAAAAACATGGTTCGAAAAACATGGTTCGAAAAACATGGTTCGAAAAACATGGTTCGAAAAACATGGTTCGAAAAACATGGTTCGAAAAACATGGTTCGAAAAACATGGTTCGAAAAACATGGTTCGAAAAACATGGTTCGAAAAACATGGTTCGAAAAACATGGTTCGAAAAACATGGTTCGAAAAACATGGTTCGAAAAACATGGTTCGAAAAACATGGTTCGAAAAACATGGTTCGAAAAACATGGTTCGAAAAACATGGTTCGAAAAACATGGTTCGAAAAACATGGTTCGAAAAACATGGTTCGAAAAACATGGTTCGAAAAACATGGTTCGAAAAACATGGTTCGAAAAACATGGTTCGAAAAACATGGTTCGAAAAACATGGTTCGAAAAACATGGTTCGAAAAACATGGTTCGAAAAACATGGTTCGAAAAACATGGTTCGAAAAACATGGTTCGAAAAACATGGTTCGAAAAACATGGTTCGAAAAACATGGTTCGAAAAACATGGTTCGAAAAACATGGTTCGAAAAACATGGTTCGAAAAACATGGTTCGAAAAACATGGTTCGAAAAACATGGTTCGAAAAACATGGTTCGAAAAACATGGTTCGAAAAACATGGTTCGAAAAACATGGTTCGAAAAACATGGTTCGAAAAACATGGTTCGAAAAACATGGTTCGAAAAACATGGTTCGAAAAACATGGTTCGAAAAACATGGTTCGAAAAACATGGTTCGAAAAACATGGTTCGAAAAACATGGTTCGAAAAACATGGTTCGAAAAACATGGTTCGAAAAACATGGTTCGAAAAACATGGTTCGAAAAACATGGTTCGAAAAACATGGTTCGAAAAACATGGTTCGAAAAACATGGTTCGAAAAACATGGTTCGAAAAACATGGTTCGAAAAACATGGTTCGAAAAACATGGTTCGAAAAACATGGTTCGAAAAACATGGTTCGAAAAACATGGTTCGAAAAACATGGTTCGAAAAACATGGTTCGAAAAACATGGTTCGAAAAACATGGTTCGAAAAACATGGTTCGAAAAACATGGTTCGAAAAACATGGTTCGAAAAACATGGTTCGAAAAACATGGTTCGAAAAACATGGTTCGAAAAACATGGTTCGAAAAACATGGTTCGAAAAACATGGTTCGAAAAACATGGTTCGAAAAACATGGTTCGAAAAACATGGTTCGAAAAACATGGTTCGAAAAACATGGTTCGAAAAACATGGTTCGAAAAACATGGTTCGAAAAACATGGTTCGAAAAACATGGTTCGAAAAACATGGTTCGAAAAACATGGTTCGAAAAACATGGTTCGAAAAACATGGTTCGAAAAACATGGTTCGAAAAACATGGTTCGAAAAACATGGTTCGAAAAACATGGTTCGAAAAACATGGTTCGAAAAACATGGTTCGAAAAACATGGTTCGAAAAACATGGTTCGAAAAACATGGTTCGAAAAACATGGTTCGAAAAACATGGTTCGAAAAACATGGTTCGAAAAACATGGTTCGAAAAACATGGTTCGAAAAACATGGTTCGAAAAACATGGTTCGAAAAACATGGTTCGAAAAACATGGTTCGAAAAACATGGTTCGAAAAACATGGTTCGAAAAACATGGTTCGAAAAACATGGTTCGAAAAACATGGTTCGAAAAACATGGTTCGAAAAACATGGTTCGAAAAACATGGTTCGAAAAACATGGTTCGAAAAACATGGTTCGAAAAACATGGTTCGAAAAACATGGTTCGAAAAACATGGTTCGAAAAACATGGTTCGAAAAACATGGTTCGAAAAACATGGTTCGAAAAACATGGTTCGAAAAACATGGTTCGAAAAACATGGTTCGAAAAACATGGTTCGAAAAACATGGTTCGAAAAACATGGTTCGAAAAACATGGTTCGAAAAACATGGTTCGAAAAACATGGTTCGAAAAACATGGTTCGAAAAACATGGTTCGAAAAACATGGTTCGAAAAACATGGTTCGAAAAACATGGTTCGAAAAACATGGTTCGAAAAACATGGTTCGAAAAACATGGTTCGAAAAACATGGTTCGAAAAACATGGTTCGAAAAACATGGTTCGAAAAACATGGTTCGAAAAACATGGTTCGAAAAACATGGTTCGAAAAACATGGTTCGAAAAACATGGTTCGAAAAACATGGTTCGAAAAACATGGTTCGAAAAACATGGTTCGAAAAACATGGTTCGAAAAACATGGTTCGAAAAACATGGTTCGAAAAACATGGTTCGAAAAACATGGTTCGAAAAACATGGTTCGAAAAACATGGTTCGAAAAACATGGTTCGAAAAACATGGTTCGAAAAACATGGTTCGAAAAACATGGTTCGAAAAACATGGTTCGAAAAACATGGTTCGAAAAACATGGTTCGAAAAACATGGTTCGAAAAACATGGTTCGAAAAACATGGTTCGAAAAACATGGTTCGAAAAACATGGTTCGAAAAACATGGTTCGAAAAACATGGTTCGAAAAACATGGTTCGAAAAACATGGTTCGAAAAACATGGTTCGAAAAACATGGTTCGAAAAACATGGTTCGAAAAACATGGTTCGAAAAACATGGTTCGAAAAACATGGTTCGAAAAACATGGTTCGAAAAACATGGTTCGAAAAACATGGTTCGAAAAACATGGTTCGAAAAACATGGTTCGAAAAACATGGTTCGAAAAACATGGTTCGAAAAACATGGTTCGAAAAACATGGTTCGAAAAACATGGTTCGAAAAACATGGTTCGAAAAACATGGTTCGAAAAACATGGTTCGAAAAACATGGTTCGAAAAACATGGTTCGAAAAACATGGTTCGAAAAACATGGTTCGAAAAACATGGTTCGAAAAACATGGTTCGAAAAACATGGTTCGAAAAACATGGTTCGAAAAACATGGTTCGAAAAACATGGTTCGAAAAACATGGTTCGAAAAACATGGTTCGAAAAACATGGTTCGAAAAACATGGTTCGAAAAACATGGTTCGAAAAACATGGTTCGAAAAACATGGTTCGAAAAACATGGTTCGAAAAACATGGTTCGAAAAACATGGTTCGAAAAACATGGTTCGAAAAACATGGTTCGAAAAACATGGTTCGAAAAACATGGTTCGAAAAACATGGTTCGAAAAACATGGTTCGAAAAACATGGTTCGAAAAACATGGTTCGAAAAACATGGTTCGAAAAACATGGTTCGAAAAACATGGTTCGAAAAACATGGTTCGAAAAACATGGTTCGAAAAACATGGTTCGAAAAACATGGTTCGAAAAACATGGTTCGAAAAACATGGTTCGAAAAACATGGTTCGAAAAACATGGTTCGAAAAACATGGTTCGAAAAACATGGTTCGAAAAACATGGTTCGAAAAACATGGTTCGAAAAACATGGTTCGAAAAACATGGTTCGAAAAACATGGTTCGAAAAACATGGTTCGAAAAACATGGTTCGAAAAACATGGTTCGAAAAACATGGTTCGAAAAACATGGTTCGAAAAACATGGTTCGAAAAACATGGTTCGAAAAACATGGTTCGAAAAACATGGTTCGAAAAACATGGTTCGAAAAACATGGTTCGAAAAACATGGTTCGAAAAACATGGTTCGAAAAACATGGTTCGAAAAACATGGTTCGAAAAACATGGTTCGAAAAACATGGTTCGAAAAACATGGTTCGAAAAACATGGTTCGAAAAACATGGTTCGAAAAACATGGTTCGAAAAACATGGTTCGAAAAACATGGTTCGAAAAACATGGTTCGAAAAACATGGTTCGAAAAACATGGTTCGAAAAACATGGTTCGAAAAACATGGTTCGAAAAACATGGTTCGAAAAACATGGTTCGAAAAACATGGTTCGAAAAACATGGTTCGAAAAACATGGTTCGAAAAACATGGTTCGAAAAACATGGTTCGAAAAACATGGTTCGAAAAACATGGTTCGAAAAACATGGTTCGAAAAACATGGTTCGAAAAACATGGTTCGAAAAACATGGTTCGAAAAACATGGTTCGAAAAACATGGTTCGAAAAACATGGTTCGAAAAACATGGTTCGAAAAACATGGTTCGAAAAACATGGTTCGAAAAACATGGTTCGAAAAACATGGTTCGAAAAACATGGTTCGAAAAACATGGTTCGAAAAACATGGTTCGAAAAACATGGTTCGAAAAACATGGTTCGAAAAACATGGTTCGAAAAACATGGTTCGAAAAACATGGTTCGAAAAACATGGTTCGAAAAACATGGTTCGAAAAACATGGTTCGAAAAACATGGTTCGAAAAACATGGTTCGAAAAACATGGTTCGAAAAACATGGTTCGAAAAACATGGTTCGAAAAACATGGTTCGAAAAACATGGTTCGAAAAACATGGTTCGAAAAACATGGTTCGAAAAACATGGTTCGAAAAACATGGTTCGAAAAACATGGTTCGAAAAACATGGTTCGAAAAACATGGTTCGAAAAACATGGTTCGAAAAACATGGTTCGAAAAACATGGTTCGAAAAACATGGTTCGAAAAACATGGTTCGAAAAACATGGTTCGAAAAACATGGTTCGAAAAACATGGTTCGAAAAACATGGTTCGAAAAACATGGTTCGAAAAACATGGTTCGAAAAACATGGTTCGAAAAACATGGTTCGAAAAACATGATTCGAAAAACATGATTCGAAAAACATGATTCGAAAAACATGATTCGAAAAACATGATTCGAAAAACATGATTCGAAAAACATGATTCGAAAAACATGATTCGAAAAACATGATTCGAAAAACATGATTCGAAAAACATGATTCGAAAAACATGATTCGAAAAACATGATTCGAAAAACATGATTCGAAAAACATGATTCGAAAAACATGATTCGAAAAACATGATTCGAAAAACATGATTCGAAAAACATGATTCGAAAAACATGATTCGAAAAACATGATTCGAAAAACATGATTCGAAAAACATGATTCGAAAAACATGATTCGAAAAACATGATTCGAAAAACATGATTCGAAAAACATGATTCGAAAAACATGATTCGAAAAACATGATTCGAAAAACATGATTCGAAAAACATGATTCGAAAAACATGATTCGAAAAACATGATTCGAAAAACATGATTCGAAAAACATGATTCGAAAAACATGATTCGAAAAACATGATTCGAAAAACATGATTCGAAAAACATGATTCGAAAAACATGATTCGAAAAACATGATTCGAAAAACATGATTCGAAAAACATGATTCGAAAAACATGATTCGAAAAACATGATTCGAAAAACATGATTCGAAAAACATGATTCGAAAAACATGATTCGAAAAACATGATTCGAAAAACATGATTCGAAAAACATGATTCGAAAAACATGATTCGAAAAACATGATTCGAAAAACATGATTCGAAAAACATGATTCGAAAAACATGATTCGAAAAACATGATTCGAAAAACATGATTCGAAAAACATGATTCGAAAAACATGATTCGAAAAACATGATTCGAAAAACATGATTCGAAAAACATGATTCGAAAAACATGATTCGAAAAACATGATTCGAAAAACATGATTCGAAAAACATGATTCGAAAAACATGATTCGAAAAACATGATTCGAAAAACATGATTCGAAAAACATGATTCGAAAAAAACATGATTCGAAAAACATGATTCGAAAAACATGATTCGAAAAACATGATTCGAAAAACATGATTCGAAAAACATGATTCGAAAAACATGATTCGAAAAACATGATTCGAAAAACATGATTCGAAAAACATGATTCGAAAAACATGATTCGAAAAACATGATTCGAAAAACATGATTCGAAAAACATGATTCGAAAAACATGATTCGAAAAACATGATTCGAAAAACATGATTCGAAAAACATGATTCGAAAAACATGATTCGAAAAACATGATTCGAAAAACATGATTCGAAAAACATGATTCGAAAAACATGATTCGAAAAACATGATTCGAAAAACATGATTCGAAAAACATGATTCGAAAAACATGATTCGAAAAACATGATTCGAAAAACATGATTCGAAAAACATGATTCGAAAAACATGATTCGAAAAACATGATTCGAAAAACATGATTCGAAAAACATGATTCGAAAAACATGATTCGAAAAACATGATTCGAAAAACATGATTCGAAAAACATGATTCGAAAAACATGATTCGAAAAACATGATTCGAAAAACATGATTCGAAAAACATGATTCGAAAAACATGATTCGAAAAACATGATTCGAAAAACATGATTCGAAAAACATGATTCGAAAAACATGATTCGAAAAACATGATTCGAAAAACATGATTCGAAAAACATGATTCGAAAAACATGATTCGAAAAACATGATTCGAAAAACATGATTCGAAAAACATGATTCGAAAAACATGATTCGAAAAACATGATTCGAAAAACATGATTCGAAAAACATGATTCGAAAAACATGATTCGAAAAACATGATTCGAAAAACATGATTCGAAAAACATGATTCGAAAAACATGATTCGAAAAACATGATTCGAAAAACATGATTCGAAAAACATGATTCGAAAAACATGATTCGAAAAACATGATTCGAAAAACATGATTCGAAAAACATGATTCGAAAAACATGATTCGAAAAACATGATTCGAAAAACATGATTCGAAAAACATGATTCGAAAAACATGATTCGAAAAACATGATTCGAAAAACATGATTCGAAAAACATGATTCGAAAAACATGATTCGAAAAACATGATTCGAAAAACATGATTCGAAAAACATGATTCGAAAAACATGATTCGAAAAACATGATTCGAAAAACATGATTCGAAAAACATGATTCGAAAAACATGATTCGAAAAACATGATTCGAAAAACATGATTCGAAAAACATGATTCGAAAAACATGATTCGAAAAACATGATTCGAAAAACATGATTCGAAAAACATGATTCGAAAAACATGATTCGAAAAACATGATTCGAAAAACATGATTCGAAAAACATGATTCGAAAAACATGATTCGAAAAACATGATTCGAAAAACATGATTCGAAGATAAACATGATTCGAAAAACATGATTCGAAAAACATGATTCGAAAAACATGATTCGAAAAACATGATTCGAAAAACATGATTCGAAAAACATGATTCGAAAAACATGATTCGAAAAACATGATTCGAAAAACATGATTCGAAAAACATGATTCGAAAAACATGATTCGAAAAACATGATTCGAAAAACATGATTCGAAAAACATGATTCGAAAAACATGATTCGAAAAACATGATTCGAAAAACATGATTCGAAAAACATGATTCGAAAAACATGATTCGAAAAACATGATTCGAAAAACATGATTCGAAAAACATGATTCGAAAAACATGATTCGAAAAACATGATTCGAAAAACATGATTCGAAAAACATGATTCGAAAAACATGATTCGAAAAACATGATTCGAAAAACATGATTCGAAAAACATGATTCGAAAAACATGATTCGAAAAACATGATTCGAAAAACATGATTCGAAAAACATGATTCGAAAAACATGATTCGAAAAACATGATTCGAAAAACATGATTCGAAAAACATGATTCGAAAAACATGATTCGAAAAACATGATTCGAAAAACATGATTCGAAAAACATGATTCGAAAAACATGATTCGAAAAACATGATTCGAAAAACATGATTCGAAAAACATGATTCGAAAAACATGATTCGAAAAACATGATTCGAAAAACATGATTCGAAAAACATGATTCGAAAAACATGATTCGAAAAACATGATTCGAAAAACATGATTCGAAAAACATGATTCGAAAAACATGATTCGAAAAACATGATTCGAAAAACATGATTCGAAAAACATGATTCGAAAAACATGATTCGAAAAACATGATTCGAAAAACATGATTCGAAAAACATGATTCGAAAAACATGATTCGAAAAACATGATTCGAAAAACATGATTCGAAAAAAAACATGATTCGAAAAACATGATTCGAAACACATGATTCGAAACACATGATTCGAAACACATGATTCGAAAAACATGATTCGAAAAACATGATTCGAAAAACATGATTCGAAAAACATGATTCGAAACACATGATTCGAAAAACATGATTCGAAAAACATGATTCGAAAAACATGATTCGAAAAACATGATTCGAAAAACATGATTCGAAAAACATGATTCGAAAAACATGATTCGAAAAACATGATTCGAAACACATGATTCGAAACACATGATTCGAAAAACATGATTCGAAAAACATGATTCGAAAAACATGATTCGAAAAACATGATTCGAAAAACATGATTCGAAACACATGATTCGAAAAACATGATTCGAAAAACATGATTCGAAAAACATGATTCGAAAAACATGATTTGAAACACATGATTTGAAAAACATGATTCGAAAAACATGATTTGAAACACATGATTTGAAAAACATGATTTGAAAAACATGATTCGAAAAACATGATTCGAAACACATGATTCGAAAAACATGATTCGAAAAACATGATTCGAAAAACATGATTCGAAAAACATGATTCGAAACACATGATTCGAAAAACATGATTCGAAAAACATGATTCGAAAAACATGATTCGAAAAACATGATTCGAAAAACATGATTCGAAAAACATGATTCGAAAAACATGATTCGAAAAACATGATTCGAAAAACATGATTCGAAAAACATGATTCGAAACACATGATTCGAAAAACATGATTCGAAAAACATGATTCGAAAAACATGATTCGAAAAACATGATTTGAAACACATGATTTGAAACACATGATTTGAAAAACATGATTTGAAACACATGATTTGAAACACATGATTTGAAACACATGATTCGAAACACATGATTCGAAACACATGATTCGAAAAACATGATTCGAAAAACATGATTCGAAACACATGATTCGAAACACATGATTTGAAAAACATGATTTGAAAAACATGATTTGAAACACATGATTTGAAAAACATGATTTGAAAAACATGATTTGAAAAACATGATTTGAAACACATGATTTGAAAAACATGATTTGAAAAACATGATTCGAAACACATGATTCGAAACACATGATTCGAAACACATGATTTGAAAAACATGATTTGAAACACATGATTTGAAACACATGATTTGAAAAACATGATTTGAAACACATGATTTGAAACACATGATTTGAAACACATGATTTGAAAAACATGATTTGAAACACATGATTTGAAAAACATGATTTGAAAAACATGATTCGAAACACATGATTCGAAACACATGATTTGAAAAACATGATTTGAAACACATGATTTGAAAAACATGATTTGAAAAACATGATTTGAAACACATGATTTGAAAAACATGATTTGAAACACATGATTTGAAAAACATGATTTGAAACACATGATTTGAAAAACATGATTTGAAAAACATGATTCGAAACACATGATTCGAAAAACATGATTCGAAACACATGATTCGAAACACATGATTCGAAACACATGATTCGAAAAACATGATTCGAAACACATGATTCGAAACACATGATTTGAAACACATGATTTGAAAAACATGATTTGAAACACATGATTCGAAAAACATGATTCGAAACACATGATTCGAAACACATGATTCGAAACACATGATTTGAAACACATGATTCGAAACACATGATTCGAAAAACATGATTCGAAACACATGATTCGAAACACATGATTCGAAACACATGATTCGAAAAACATGATTCGAAACACATGATTCGAAACACATGATTCGAAAAACATGATTCGAAAAACATGATTCGAAACACATGATTCGAAACACATGATTCGAAAAACATGATTCGAAACACATGATTCGAAACACATGATTCGAAACACATGATTCGAAACACATGATTCGAAAAACATGATTCGAAACACATGATTCGAAACACATGATTCGAAAAACATGATTCGAAAAACATGATTTGAAAAACATGATTCGAAAAACATGATTCGAAACACATGATTCGAAACACATGATTCGAAACACATGATTCGAAACACATGATTCGAAAAACATGATTCGAAACACATGATTCGAAAAACATGATTCGAAAAACATGATTTGAAAAACATGATTTGAAAAACATGATTCGAAAAACATGATTCGAAACACATGATTCGAAACACATGATTCGAAAAACATGATTCGAAACACATGATTCGAAAAACATGATTCGAAACACATGATTCGAAACACATGATTTGAAAAACATGATTCGAAACACATGATTTGAAAAACATGATTCGAAAAACATGATTCGAAACACATGATTCGAAAAACATGATTCGAAACACATGATTCGAAACACATGATTCGAAAAACATGATTCGAAACACATGATTCGAAACACATGATTCGAAACACATGATTCGAAACACATGATTCGAAAAACATGATTCGAAACACATGATTCGAAACACATGATTCGAAAAACATGATTCGAAACACATGATTCGAAAAACATGATTCGAAAAACATGATTCGAAAAACATGATTCGAAACACATGATTTGAAAAACATGATTTGAAAAACATGATTCGAAAAACATGATTCGAAAAACATGATTCGAAAAACATGATTCGAAACACATGATTCGAAACACATGATTCGAAACACATGATTCGAAAAACATGATTCGAAACACATGATTCGAAAAACATGATTCGAAACACATGATTCGAAACACATGATTCGAAAAACATGATTCGAAACACATGATTCGAAACACATGATTCGAAAAACATGATTCGAAACACATGATTTGAAAAACATGATTTGAAACACATGATTTGAAAAACATGATTTGAAAAACATGATTCGAAACACATGATTCGAAAAACATGATTCGAAACACATGATTCGAAACACATGATTTGAAAAACATGATTCGAAAAACATGATTCGAAAAACATGATTCGAAACACATGATTCGAAAAACATGATTCGAAACACATGATTCGAAAAACATGATTCGAAACACATGATTCGAAACACATGATTCGAAAAACATGATTCGAAACACATGATTCGAAACACATGATTCGAAACACATGATTCGAAAAACATGATTTGAAAAACATGATTTGAAAAACATGATTTGAAAAACATGATTTGAAAAACATGATTCGAAAAACATGATTCGAAAAACATGATTCGAAAAACATGATTCGAAAAACATGATTCGAAAAACATGATTCGAAAAACATGATTCGAAAAACATGATTTGAAAAACATGATTTGAAAAACATGATTTGAAAAACATGATTTGAAAAACATGATTTGAAAAACATGATTTGAAAAACATGATTTGAAAAACATGATTTGAAAAACATGATTTGAAAAACATGATTTGAAAAACATGATTTGAAAAACATGATTTGAAAAACATGATTTGAAAAACATGATTTGAAAAACATGATTTGAAAAACATGATTTGAAAAACACGATTTGAAAAACACGATTTGAAAAACACGATTTGAAAAACACGATTTGAAAAACACGATTTGAAAAACACGATTTGAAAAACACGATTTGAAAAACACGATTTGAAAAACACGATTTGAAAAACACGATTTGAAAAACACGATTTGAAAAACACGATTTGAAAAACACGATTTGAAAAACACGATTTGAAAAACACGATTTGAAAAACACGATTTGAAAAACACGATTTGAAAAACACGATTTGAAAAACACGATTTGAAAAACACGATTTGAAAAACACGATTTGAAAAACACGATTTGAAAAACACGATTTGAAAAACACGATTTGAAAAACACGATTTGAAAAACACGATTTGAAAAACACGATTTGAAAAACACGATTTGAAAAACACGATTTGAAAAACACGATTTGAAAAACACGATTTGAAAAACACGATTTGAAAAACACGATTTGAAAAACACGATTTGAAAAACACGATTTGAAAAACACGATTTGAAAAACACGATTTGAAAAACATGATTTGAAAAACACGATTTGAAAAACACGATTTGAAAAACACGATTTGAAAAACACGATTTGAAAAACACGATTTGAAAAACACGATTTGAAAAACACGATTTGAAAAACACGATTTGAAAAACACGATTTGAAAAACACGATTTGAAAAACACGATTTGAAAAACACGATTTGAAAAACACGATTTGAAAAACACGATTTGAAAAACACGATTTGAAAAACACGATTTGAAAAACACGATTTGAAAAACACGATTTGAAAAACACGATTTGAAAAACACGATTTGAAAAACACGATTTGAAAAACACGATTTGAAAAACACGATTTGAAAAACACGATTTGAAAAACACGATTTGAAAAACACGATTTGAAAAACACGATTTGAAAAACACGATTTGAAAAACACGATTTGAAAAACACGATTTGAAAAACACGATTTGAAAAACACGATTTGAAACACACGATTTGAAACACACGATTTGAAAAACACGATTTGAAAAACACGATTTGAAAAACACGATTTGAAAAACACGATTTGAAAAACACGATTTGAAAAACACGATTTGAAAAACACGATTTGAAAAACACGATTTGAAAAACACGATTTGAAAAACACGATTTGAAACACACGATTTGAAACACACGATTTGAAACACACGATTTGAAAAACACGATTTGAAAAACACGATTTGAAAAACATGATTTGAAAAACATGATTTGAAAAACATGATTTGAAAAACATGATTTGAAAAACACGATTTGAAAAACACGATTTGAAAAACACGATTTGAAACACACGATTTGAAAAACACGATTTGAAAAACACGATTTGAAAAACACGATTTGAAACACACGATTTGAAACACACGATTTGAAAAACACGATTTGAAAAACACGATTTGAAAAACACGATTTGAAAAACACGATTTGAAAAACACGATTTGAAAAACACGATTTGAAACACACGATTTGAAAAACACGATTTGAAAAACACGATTTGAAAAACACGATTTGAAAAACACGATTTGAAACACACGATTTGAAAAACACGATTTGAAAAACACGATTTGAAAAACACGATTTGAAAAACACGATTTGAAAAACACGATTTGAAAAACACGATTTGAAAAACACGATTTGAAAAACACGATTTGAAAAACACGATTTGAAAAACACGATTTGAAAAACACGATTTGAAAAACACGATTTGAAAAACACGATTTGAAACACACGATTTGAAAAACACGATTTGAAACACACGATTTGAAAAACACGATTTGAAAAACACGATTTGAAAAACACGATTTGAAAAACACGATTTGAAAAACACGATTTGAAACACACGATTTGAAACACACGATTTGAAACACACGATTTGAAACACACGATTTGAAAAACACGATTTGAAAAACACGATTTGAAAAACACGATTTGAAACACACGATTTGAAACACACGATTTGAAACACACGATTTGAAAAACACGATTTGAAAAACACGATTTGAAAAACACGATTTGAAAAACACGATTTGAAAAACACGATTTGAAAAACACGATTTGAAAAACACGATTTGAAACACACGATTTGAAAAACACGATTTGAAACACACGATTTGAAACACACGATTTGAAAAACACGATTTGAAAAACACGATTTGAAACACACGATTTGAAACACACGATTTGAAAAACACGATTTGAAACACACGATTTGAAACACACGATTTGAAAAACACGATTTGAAAAACACGATTTGAAACACACGATTTGAAACACACGATTTGAAACACACGATTTGAAACACACGATTTGAAAAACACGATTTGAAACACACGATTTGAAAAACACGATTTGAAAAACACGATTTGAAACACACGATTTGAAAAACACGATTTGAAACACACGATTTGAAAAACACGATTTGAAACACACGATTTGAAACACACGATTTGAAACACACGATTTGAAACACACGATTTGAAAAACACGATTTGAAACACACGATTTGAAACACACGATTTGAAACACACGATTTGAAACACACGATTTGAAAAACACGATTTGAAAAACACGATTTGAAACACACGATTTGAAAAACACGATTTGAAAAACACGATTTGAAACACACGATTTGAAACACACGATTTGAAACACACGATTTGAAACACACGATTTGAAACACACGATTTGAAACACACGATTTGAAACACACGATTTGAAACACACGATTTGAAACACACGATTTGAAACACACGATTTGAAAAACATGATTTGAAAAACACGATTTGAAACACACGATTTGAAAAACACGATTTGAAACACACGATTTGAAAAACACGATTTGAAAAACACGATTTGAAAAACACGATTTGAAAAACACGATTTGAAACACACGATTTGAAAAACACGATTTGAAACACACGATTTGAAACACACGATTTGAAAAACACGATTTGAAAAACACGATTTGAAACACACGATTTGAAACACACGATTTGAAACACACGATTTGAAACACACGATTTGAAACACACGATTTGAAAAACACGATTTGAAAAACACGATTTGAAAAACATGATTTGAAAAACATGATTTGAAAAACACGATTTGAAACACACGATTTGAAACACACGATTTGAAACACACGATTTGAAACACACGATTTGAAACACACGATTTGAAACACACGATTTGAAAAACACGATTTGAAACACACGATTTGAAACACACGATTTGAAAAACACGATTTGAAAAACATGATTTGAAAAACATGATTTGAAAAACATGATTTGAAAAACATGATTTGAAAAACATGATTTGAAAAACATGATTTGAAAAACATGATTTGAAAAACATGATTTGAAAAACATGATTTGAAAAACATGATTTGAAAAACATGATTTGAAACACACGATTTGAAACACACGATTTGAAGAACATGATTTGAAAAACATGATTTGAAAAACATGATTTGAAAAACATGATTTGAAAAACACGATTTGAAAAACATGATTTGAAAAACATGATTTGAAACACATGATTTGAAGAACATGATTTGAAAAACATGATTTGAAGAACATGATTTGAAAAACATGATTTGAAGAACATGATTTGAAGAACATGATTTGAAGAACATGATTTGAAAAACATGATTTGAAAAACATGATTTGAAAAACATGATTTGAAGAACATGATTTGAAAAACACGATTTGAAAAACACGATTTGAAAAACACGATTTGAAAAACACGATTTGAAAAACATGATTTGAAACACATGATTTGAAAAACATGATTTGAAAAACATGATTTGAAAAACACGATTTGAAAAACACGATTTGAAAAACACGATTTGAAAAACACGATTTGAAAAACATGATTTGAAAAACATGATTTGAAGAACATGATTTGAAAAACACGATTTGAAAAACACGATTTGAAAAACATGATTTGAAAAACATGATTTGAAACACATGATTTGAAAAACACGATTTGAAAAACACGATTTGAAAAACACGATTTGAAAAACACGATTTGAAAAACACGATTTGAAAAACATGATTTGAAAAACACGATTTGAAAAACACGATTTGAAAAACACGATTTGAAAAACACGATTTGAAAAACACGATTTGAAAAACACGATTTGAAAAACATGATTTGAAGAACATGATTTGAAACACATGATTTGAAGAACATGATTTGAAAAACATGATTTGAAACACATGATTTGAAGAACATGATTTGAAACACATGATTTGAAAAACATGATTTGAAAAACACGATTTGAAAAACATGATTTGAAGAACATGATTTGAAGAACATGATTTGAAACACATGATTTGAAGAACATGATTTGAAGAACATGATTTGAAAAACATGATTTGAAGAACATGATTTGAAGAACATGATTTGAAACACATGATTTGAAGAACATGATTTGAAAAACACGATTTGAAAAACATGATTTGAAGAACATGATTTGAAAAACATGATTTGAAACACATGATTTGAAAAACATGATTTGAAAAACATGATTTGAAACACATGATTTGAAGAACATGATTTGAAACACATGATTTGAAAAACATGATTTGAAAAACATGATTTGAAACACATGATTTGAAAAACATGATTTGAAGAACATGATTTGAAGAACATGATTTGAAACACATGATTTGAAAAACACGATTTGAAAAACATGATTTGAAACACATGATTTGAAGAACATGATTTGAAAAACATGATTTGAAACACATGATTTGAAAAACATGATTTGAAAAACATGATTTGAAACACATGATTTGAAACACATGATTTGAAACACATGATTTGAAAAACATGATTTGAAGAACATGATTTGAAAAACATGATTTGAAAAACATGATTTGAAGAACATGATTTGAAAAACATGATTTGAA
>CAWUCO010000027.1:77500-78694 GCA_963920705.1 Odiellus spinosus | reverse complement strand
GGCGCGCGCTTCATTGCGGGCGCCGTTCGTTCCGACTCCCAATTCTCCCGTTTTAATGGTTTAAATCGGGGATCGGAGCTCCGATGACCTCCCTGGTTATTTCGGTAGTCTCACGATGGTCCGGGCCACTTTTGTTTTTCCGGACCGTAGTTGCGCCTCGCGCAACGTAAACAGACATTGACTTGTCGACCTCAGATCAGACGAGATAACCCGCTGAATTTAAGCATATAAATAAGCGGAGGAAAAGAAATCAACAGAGATTCCCTTAGTAGCGGCGAGCGAACAGGGAGAAGCCCAGCACCCAAGCGCCCGTCCCAATGGGGCGGGAGTGCGGTTTGGTGTTTAGGAGTAGCGCGACCGAAGGTTGACCTAAGCGCAAGTCCCCCTGACTGGGGCTCTCGCCCATAGAGGGTGCAAGGCCCATAGTCGCTTATGGTCTCCGGCGGAAGCAAAACTCCTTGGAGTCGGGTTGCTTGAGAGTGCAGCCCTAAGTGGGTGGTAAACTCCATCTAAGGCTAAATACGACCACGAAACCGATAGCGAACAAGTACCGTGAGGGAAAGTTGAAAGAACTTTGAAGAGAGAGTTCAAGAGTGCGTGAAACCGTTTAGAGGTAAACGGGTGGGCCCTCGAAGGTGATCGTCGGAGGGATTCAGTCGGACGTGACCGCGTGCGTCGTTCGTCTCTAACGGTGCGGACCTCGGTCGGCCGGGCGAGCGATTGCTGCGGGCCGTTTGGCGCATTTCCTTCCGTTCGAACTACGCTGCGACCGGTCTGGTCACTGAAAGTTGTCTGTCTTTGAAAGCGGGCGCCGGAAGGTGGCCGGCAACCGTCTCCGTTCGCGGAGTGGTTGCCGGTGTTTTAGCCAGCTCGTTTCACGAGTGAGCGTTCGCCAGACCGGGGACGATTTTAGCCCTGTGCGGGCTACGCCGAGCACTCCCTTTACCGGGAACGTTAGCGGCGGGACAGGTGTTGTCGTTTGGTTTTGTCGTTTCACCCTTGCGTGGGCGGCTGCCGGCGATCTCCGCTGGTTCTCGTTCGCACTCGTCGTTGCTCAGGTGGTCAGCAGCGAGTAGGTCGGTAACCCACCCGACCCGTCTTGAAACACGGACCAAGGAGTCTAACATGTGCGCGAGTCATTGGGTCTTGAATAGGCCCAAAGGCGTAATGAAAGTGAAGACCGGTTCGGCCGGT
>CAWUCO010000027.1:70000-72500 GCA_963920705.1 Odiellus spinosus | reverse complement strand
AAACGGTTGGCGAGTTGGCAACGCGCTAGCCCGGTGATCGTGGAGGCCCGGGTTCGAAACCGGGGCAAAAACCTTCGAAGCGAAAACCTAAGAATTAGCGAGCAATTTCAGCGGTAGGTCTCTTCCGCGGACTTTTTCGCCCAATTCTTATTCGCGACTGCACTACACGCTTAAAAACGAGAAGCATTAGTTTTTTTTTTTTTTTTTTTTTTTTTAAATTTTTTATTGCTTAATAAATTGAAATTTACGTTGATTACAAGTAGATGTGAAATTTTAGTTCATCTAGCGGCAGAATGGAAATGCGAGTTAAAAGTGAAACGGAAATTTTAGGTCAAAATTCGCGAAAAGCTAATTAATGTCAACATTAAGGATTAAACCCGAACATTCTTACGAGTCGGTGTCAAGTTATTAGTTACGTCGAGATTAAAGGTTTTTCTTGGACAGAACAAATGCGCTGCTAATATAATTTGTTTACTGTAGACGCGCAACGAAACCAAAGTTTATCGCGTACAACCTGAAAGCGAACATAACGAATTGAATTTGTGTTAATACAAAAACGTTAGCGTCGATAAATCGTAAACATCAGTCGAACGGGTAACGGATGAACGTTGGCACGCGGGCCATATTAAAAAAATATTCCCGCTTGTCCTTTTAAAGCCGCAAAAAGAAACGCCTCCTGCCCCAAAAGCTTCGGGACAGTCTGTGTTTTTTTGGCCGCACTCACCCCAAACGGCACCGTTTGAATAAACCGTGCGAGCTTGCTAAATACCATCAGTTTTACAAGCCCACCGTTCAACTTAGCGACAAAAATGCTAAATGGTCGAAGTTTACATTGACTACTAGCGGCCGGAGCGAATCTCCCCCAATTCGAAGGCATATACGAAATGTACAACGAGACCGTGCCGTCGGATCCCCCCCGCGCAAAAATCCCGGGTAACCGAGCCGCGCAAACCTCCACCTTCCGGGAGGCGGCCGAGAGAGGTCGGCTACTACGGGGAATTAACTAACCTAACCCTACCGCCAATATTCCGCGAGGGTCGGGCGAGCTCGAGCGAGCGCCGGCTTACGCGTTCCAATCTCGCGGACCAACTCCTTCGAGCGGGCAAAGAACCTTGCGTGCTGGGTTGTGACTGAACACGGCCCGCACTTAGCTAGCGTATCAGCCGTGCGCCCCGGAACTTGACGGACGTCACCAACACGCCGGTATTCATTCGTCTCTTCGTTCAGGTCCGGGACTGTACAGGGCACCTCCCAAATTATGCGTTTCGATTATGGCGAAACGGTCAAATTTGAGTGGTTGGTAGTATTCGCGCGCAATTTGCTTGCGTGTCTTCTTTTCAAGTTTTGCCGCTGCCATGTTGAGCGAGTATCCCGCGAACATTTCGCCCCCAGGTTTGGCTGAATTCATTTCGGCGACTTATATCGCTACGACGCGGAGATCTCGTAATTCGAAATCGCGAGACATGGGCGTTTGGACGCGGGTCTCCCACCGGAATAGCGCTTATTCAAGAGGGGGGGGGGGGGGGGGTGGCGTTCGGCCGAGCGAGGGTGCGTGTAAATTCCTTTTCGAATGCGTAAAATGGCGCGTGGGCCGTCAAACCCGGATGTACTGCGATACCGGGACGACCCGCGGCGGGGAAGGAGCAAGCCCCGGTCTCCCGCCCACTGTCAAAAATAACTTTAATATCTTCCGCCCGTTGGACGGATATCAGATATTAAGCTGATAAGAACAGATACTACACTTTGATCTTAGCCAAAAGGCCGAGAAGCGATGCCCGTCGCGGCGCTCGGTCCGCCGCGCGGCTCGCGACACCTCTTCTTTCGCGCTTGCTTTCTCGCGCTTGGCCCGTGGCCGCGATCCGCGCCTCCTGGCGGCGCAAAGACCCATAACAGCCTCGAGCACCCCAAACAAGCCACGGAGAAGAGCCGAAATCGGGCCGCCGTTGTTCGACCCGGATCGGCCTTTACCTTCGGCTGATAAGAACAGATACTACGCAATGATCCTAGACAAAAGGCAGAGAAGCGATAGTCGGCGGCCAGCGCCCTTGTCTCGCGTTAGCGTCGCGAACGTCGTGGCGCCCTTTCTCCCTGGACGCCGTTCCTTTCAATTTATCAATAACGTCCCACGCCCAGGGCGCCACTTCGCGGCCGCCCCCAAAACCTCCCGTTTCCCCCCCCCCCCTTTTTTTTTTTTTTTTTTTTTTTTTTTTTTTTTAAACCAAAATCGTCGCGCCACGACCGGTCACGACCCGATCCCCCACACTGTCCTTGTGGAGGCTGGTCTCCCGAAATGCGCGTGGTGCGCGCTACAGGCTGTTTGGTTAAAAAAGTCAGACAAAATTAAAAACCCCCTCTCTGTTGAACGACAAGGCTTTACCGTCAAGTCTTGCCCGAGTGTCGAACGACAGAGTTTCATTTATTAAAAAATTAACCCAAAAACAAATTCTAGGAATAAAACTAAACGACGGCCCGCCGGCACCACGGGCGAATTCGTCGAAAC
>CAWUCO010000027.1:57500-60000 GCA_963920705.1 Odiellus spinosus | reverse complement strand
AATCCCGGGTAACCGAGCCGCGCAAACCTCCACCTTCCGGGAGGCGGCCGAGAGAGGTCGGCTACTACGGGGAATTAACTAACCTAACCCTACCGCCAATATTCCGCGAGGGTCGGGCGAGCTCGAGCGAGCGCCGGCTTACGCGTTCCAATCTCGCGGACCAACTCCTTCGAGCGGGCAAAGAACCTTGCGTGCTGGGTTGTGACTGAACACGGCCCGCACTTAGCTAGCGTATCAGCCGTGCGCCCCGGAACTTGACGGACGTCACCAACACGCCGGTATTCATTCGTCTCTTCGTTCAGGTCCGGGACTGTACAGGGCACCTCCCAAATTATGCGTTTCGATTATGGCGAAACGGTCAAATTTGAGTGGTTGGTAGTATTCGCGCGCAATTTGCTTGCGTGTCTTCTTTTCAAGTTTTGTAGCTGCCATGTTGAGCGAGTATCCCGCGAACATTTCGCCCCCAGGTTTGGCTGAATTCATTTCGGCGACTTATATCGCTACGACGCGGAGATCTCGTAATTCGAAATCGCGAGACATGGGCGTTTGGACGCGGGTCTCCCACCGGAATAGCGCTTATTCAAGAGGGGGGGGGGGGGGTGGCGTTCGGCCGAGCGAGGGTGCGTGTAAATTCCTTTTCGAATGCGTAAAATGGCGCGTGGGCCGTCAAACCCGGATGTACTGCGATACCGGGACGACCCGCGGCGGGGAAGGAGCAAGCCCCGGTCTCCCGCCCACTGTCAAAAATAACTTTAATATCTTCCGCCCGTTGGACGGATATCAGATATTAAGCTGATAAGAACAGATACTACACTTTGATCTTAGCCAAAAGGCCGAGAAGCGATGCCCGTCGCGGCGCTCGGTCCGCCGCGCGGCTCGCGACACCTCTTCTTTCGCGCTTGCTTTCTCGCGCTTGGCCCGTGGCCGCGATCCGCGCCTCCTGGCGGCGCAAAGACCCATAACAGCCTCGAGCACCCCAAACAAGCCACGGAGAAGAGCCGAAATCGGGCCGCCGTTGTTCGACCCGGATCGGCCTTTACCTTCGGCTGATAAGAACAGATACTACGCAATGATCCTAGACAAAAGGCAGAGAAGCGATAGTCGGCGGCCAGCGCCCTTGTCTCGCGTTAGCGTCGCGAACGTCGTGGCGCCCTTTCTCCCTGGACGCCGTTCCTTTCAATTTATCAATAACGTCCCACGCCCAGGGCGCCACTTCGCGGCCGCCCCCAAAACCTCCCGTTTCCCCCCCCCCCCCCCTTTTTTTTTTTTTTTTTTTTTTTTTTTTTTTTTAAACCAAAATCGTCGCGCCACGACCGGTCACGACCCGATCCCCCACACTGTCCTTGTGGAGGCTGGTCTCCCGAAATGCGCGTGGTGCGCGCTACAGGCTGTTTGGTTAAAAAAGTCAGACAAAATTAAAAACCCCCTCTCTGTTGAACGACAAGGCTTTACCGTCAAGTCTTGCCCGAGTGTCGAACGACAGAGTTTCATTTATTAAAAAATTAACCCAAAAACAAATTCTAGGAATAAAACTAAACGACGGCCCGCCGGCACCACGGGCGAATTCGTCGAAACGACCACGCTTCCCGGACCGTCCACTTGGTGGCGCGTCGAAGCATTTATCGCTATCAGCTAGCCCCAGATCGTCCTCGTAACCGAGGTGCGTCGTCGGAGGGCGAATTGGTACCGACAAAAAACAATGAGAGTTTCGTCTCGCTTCCGGCGTCTTTACTCGAATATTCTCCTCAGGTTTCGGCTCGAAGAAGGCGGTTGCAATAACACCGCCTGGGCTAGAACGAACCGAGAAACAGTCTTCGAGAAGCTTGTTCCGGCTCTCTCGGACAAAAAAAAGAACAAAAGTTCGAACCGCGCGCGTTTTTTCCACGCGCCGGTTCCGAGAAAACGCCCGACGGCGGCGACAAGTTCGCCGCCGCGCGGCGCGTTTTTCCAGCTTGACGTTGCAACGTTCGTTAAATGTTGTTACCTGGTTGATCCTGCCAGTAGTCATATGCTTGTCTCAAAGACTAAGCCATGCATGTCTAAGTACATGCCGAAATAAGGTGAAACCGCGAATGGCTCATTAAATCAGTTATGGTTTCTTAGATCGTACTTTTTTACTTGGATAACTGTGGTAATTCTAGAGCTAATACATGCAGCAGAGCTCCGACCTTCGGGAACGAGCGCTTTTATTAGACCAAGACCAATCGGGCTTCGGCCCGCTTACCATGGCGACTCTGGATAACTTTGGGCAAATCGCACGATCTCGTATCGGCGATGTTTCTTTCAAGTGTCTGCCTTATCAACTTTCGATGGTAGGCTACGCGCCTACCATGGTCGTAACGGGTAACGGGGAATCAGGGTTCGATTCCGGAGAGGGAGCCTGAGAAACGGCTACCACATCCAAGGAAGGCAGCAGGCGCGCAAATTACCCACTCCCGGCACGGGGAGGTAGTGACGAAAAATAACAATACGGGACTCTTTTGAGGCCCCGTAATTGGAA
>CAWUCO010000027.1:45000-50000 GCA_963920705.1 Odiellus spinosus | reverse complement strand
AGGTGTGCGCGCGCGCGTGGATATGGTGTCGCGATTCGAACCCGCGGGGTCTGGAACGCGCGTCGAGGGCTTTACCGACGTAGCTACAACCGCCGCGATGTCGGTCTTCCCTTTCTCGGCCGCTCTCGAGCGATAAATCTCCGCGCGCGAAAGTGCGGCCGCCCCACGCGAAAAACCCGTCTAACGGTGGTTCCCTCGTCAACGTCGCCGCGGCTCGTTCGGTAGAGCGTTGGGGTGGCGCGGCGACAGCCCCCGGGTTCGAATCCCGTGGCGTCCGTTCCGCGTTTTCGAAAGTTACCAAAAATATTTTATTTAATTTTAATTATTTTTTGTCGCGGTACTTTAAAGTCGTACGCCCGACCACTTTCGCGGTCAGCAAATTGATCGTGTCGCTTTCTTCGATACAGTCGCTTCACCCAAAAAACCCTACATTTCTCCCCAAACGCCCGACAACCGCTGCCTGATTGATGGCGGAATGTCCGGGAATAAAAACCTCGCCATTTTGGTAAGCGGCGAAATTCTCCACGGCCCTTGATTTCCGTAGCGCCAACGATAGTGAAAGTTTTGGGCACTCGTAGTTCGGTCGCGGATTTTCCGGACAATTGCTCGGGCAGGACACAGGAAAATAATAAGGACTCTTGTCCACCGGATGAAACGGTTGGCGAGTTGGCAACGCGCTAGCCCGGTGATCGTGGAGGCCCGGGTTCGAAACCGGGGCAAAAACCTTCGAAGCGAAAACCTAAGAATTAGCGAGCAATTTCAGCGGTAGGTCTCTTCCGCGGACTTTTTCGCCCAATTCTTATTCGCGACTGCACTACACGCTTAAAAACGAGAAGCATTAGTTTTTTTTTTTTTTTTTTTTTTTTAAATTTTTTATTGCTTAATAAATTGAAATTTACGTTGATTACAAGTAGATGTGAAATTTTAGTTCATCTAGCGGCAGAATGGAAATGCGAGTTAAAAGTGAAACGGAAATTTTAGGTCAAAATTCGCGAAAAGCTAATTAATGTCAACATTAAGGATTAAACCCGAACATTCTTACGAGTCGGTGTCAAGTTATTAGTTACGTCGAGATTAAAGGTTTTTCTTGGACAGAACAAATGCGCTGCTAATATAATTTGTTTACTGTAGACGCGCAACGAAACCAAAGTTTATCGCGTACAACCTGAAAGCGAACATAACGAATTGAATTTGTGTTAATACAAAAACGTTAGCGTCGATAAATCGTAAACATCAGTCGAACGGGTAACGGATGAACGTTGGCACGCGGGCCATATTAAAAAAATATTCCCGCTTGTCCTTTTAAAGCCGCAAAAAGAAACGCCTCCTGCCCCAAAAGCTTCGGGACAGTCTGTGTTTTTTTGGCCGCACTCACCCCAAACGGCACCGTTTGAATAAACCGTGCGAGCTTGCTAAATACCATCAGTTTTACAAGCCCACCGTTCAACTTAGCGACAAAAATGCTAAATGGTCGAAGTTTACATTGACTACTAGCGGCCGGAGCGAATCTCCCCCAATTCGAAGGCATATACGAAATGTACAACGAGACCGTGCCGTCGGATCCCCCCCGCGCAAAAATCCCGGGTAACCGAGCCGCGCAAACCTCCACCTTCCGGGAGGCGGCCGAGAGAGGTCGGCTACTACGGGGAATTAACTAACCTAACCCTACCGCCAATATTCCGCGAGGGTCGGGCGAGCTCGAGCGAGCGCCGGCTTACGCGTTCCAATCTCGCGGACCAACTCCTTCGAGCGGGCAAAGAACCTTGCGTGCTGGGTTGTGACTGAACACGGCCCGCACTTAGCTAGCGTATCAGCCGTGCGCCCCGGAACTTGACGGACGTCACCAACACGCCGGTATTCATTCGTCTCTTCGTTCAGGTCCGGGACTGTACAGGGCACCTCCCAAATTATGCGTTTCGATTATGGCGAAACGGTCAAATTTGAGTGGTTGGTAGTATTCGCGCGCAATTTGCTTGCGTGTCTTCTTTTCAAGTTTTGCCGCTGCCATGTTGAGCGAGTATCCCGCGAACATTTCGCCCCCAGGTTTGGCTGAATTCATTTCGGCGACTTATATCGCTACGACGCGGAGATCTCGTAATTCGAAATCGCGAGACATGGGCGTTTGGACGCGGGTCTCCCACCGGAATAGCGCTTATTCAAGAGGGGGGGGGGGGGGTGGCGTTCGGCCGAGCGAGGGTGCGTGTAAATTCCTTTTCGAATGCGTAAAATGGCGCGTGGGCCGTCAAACCCGGATGTACTGCGATACCGGGACGACCCGCGGCGGGGAAGGAGCAAGCCCCGGTCTCCCGCCCACTGTCAAAAATAACTTTAATATCTTCCGCCCGTTGGACGGATATCAGATATTAAGCTGATAAGAACAGATACTACACTTTGATCTTAGCCAAAAGGCCGAGAAGCGATGCCCGTCGCGGCGCTCGGTCCGCCGCGCGGCTCGCGACACCTCTTCTTTCGCGCTTGCTTTCTCGCGCTTGGCCCGTGGCCGCGATCCGCGCCTCCTGGCGGCGCAAAGACCCATAACAGCCTCGAGCACCCCAAACAAGCCACGGAGAAGAGCCGAAATCGGGCCGCCGTTGTTCGACCCGGATCGGCCTTTACCTTCGGCTGATAAGAACAGATACTACGCAATGATCCTAGACAAAAGGCAGAGAAGCGATAGTCGGCGGCCAGCGCCCTTGTCTCGCGTTAGCGTCGCGAACGTCGTGGCGCCCTTTCTCCCTGGACGCCGTTCCTTTCAATTTATCAATAACGTCCCACGCCCAGGGCGCCACTTCGCGGCCGCCCCCAAAACCTCCCGTTTCCCCCCCCCCCCCTTTTTTTTTTTTTTTTTTTTTTTTTTTTTTTTTAAACCAAAATCGTCGCGCCACGACCGGTCACGACCCGATCCCCCACACTGTCCTTGTGGAGGCTGGTCTCCCGAAATGCGCGTGGTGCGCGCTACAGGCTGTTTGGTTAAAAAAGTCAGACAAAATTAAAAACCCCCTCTCTGTTGAACGACAAGGCTTTACCGTCAAGTCTTGCCCGAGTGTCGAACGACAGAGTTTCATTTATTAAAAAATTAACCCAAAAACAAATTCTAGGAATAAAACTAAACGACGGCCCGCCGGCACCACGGGCGAATTCGTCGAAACGACCACGCTTCCCGGACCGTCCACTTGGTGGCGCGTCGAAGCATTTATCGCTATCAGCTAGCCCCAGATCGTCCTCGTAACCGAGGTGCGTCGTCGGAGGGCGAATTGGTACCGACAAAAAACAATGAGAGTTTCGTCTCGCTTCCGGCGTCTTTACTCGAATATTCTCCTCAGGTTTCGGCTCGAAGAAGGCGGTTGCAATAACACCGCCTGGGCTAGAACGAACCGAGAAACAGTCTTCGAGAAGCTTGTTCCGGCTCTCTCGGACAAAAAAAAGAACAAAAGTTCGAACCGCGCGCGTTTTTTCCACGCGCCGGTTCCGAGAAAACGCCCGACGGCGGCGACAAGTTCGCCGCCGCGCGGCGCGTTTTTCCAGCTTGACGTTGCAACGTTCGTTAAATGTTGTTACCTGGTTGATCCTGCCAGTAGTCATATGCTTGTCTCAAAGACTAAGCCATGCATGTCTAAGTACATGCCGAAATAAGGTGAAACCGCGAATGGCTCATTAAATCAGTTATGGTTTCTTAGATCGTACTTTTTTACTTGGATAACTGTGGTAATTCTAGAGCTAATACATGCAGCAGAGCTCCGACCTTCGGGAACGAGCGCTTTTATTAGACCAAGACCAATCGGGCTTCGGCCCGCTTACCATGGCGACTCTGGATAACTTTGGGCAAATCGCACGATCTCGTATCGGCGATGTTTCTTTCAAGTGTCTGCCTTATCAACTTTCGATGGTAGGCTACGCGCCTACCATGGTCGTAACGGGTAACGGGGAATCAGGGTTCGATTCCGGAGAGGGAGCCTGAGAAACGGCTACCACATCCAAGGAAGGCAGCAGGCGCGCAAATTACCCACTCCCGGCACGGGGAGGTAGTGACGAAAAATAACAATACGGGACTCTTTTGAGGCCCCGTAATTGGAATGAGTACACTCTAAATCCTTTAACGAGGATCCATTGGAGGGCAAGTCTGGTGCCAGCAGCCGCGGTAATTCCAGCTCCAATAGCGTATATTAAAGTTGTTGCGGTTAAAAAGCTCGTAGTTGAATCTCAGTTCCAGACAGGCGGTCCGCTCCGGTGGTTACTGCCTGGCCTGAACATCCTGCCGGTTTTCCTTCGGTGCTCTTGACTGAGTGTCGTAGGTGCCCGGCACGTTTACTTTGAAAAAATTGGAGTGCTCAAAGCAGGCGTCCCGCCTGAATAATGGTGCATGGAATAATGAAAGAGGACTTCGAGTTCTATTGTGTTGGTTTTCGGAACACGAGGTAATGATTAAAAGGGACAGACGGGGGCATTCGTATTGCGACGCTAGAGGTGAAATTCTTCGGACCGTCGCAAGACGAACTACAGCGAAAGCATTTGCCAAGAATGTTTTCATTAATCAAGAACGAAAGTTAGAGGTTCGAAGGCGATCAGATACCGCCCTAGTTCTAACCATAAACGATGCCAACCAGCGATCCGCCTGAGTTACTCAATTGACTCGGCGGGCAGCTTCCGGGAAACCAAAGTTTGTGGGTTCCGGGGGAAGTATGGTTGCAAAGCTGAAACTTAAAGGAATTGACGGAAGGGCACCACCAGGAGTGGAGCCTGCGGCTTAATTTGACTCAACACGGGAAAACTTACCCGGCCCGGACACCGGAAGGATTGACAGATTAAGAGCTCTTTCTTGATTCGGTGGGTGGTGGTGCATGGCCGTTCTTAGTTGGTGGAGCGATTTGTCTGGTTAATTCCGATAACGAACGAGACTCTAGCCTACTAAATAGGCGACCGATCACTTGTGTCGGTCTTCCTTCTTAGAGGGACAAGCGGCGTTTAGCCGCACGAGACAGAGCAATAACAGGTCTGTGATG
>CAWUCO010000027.1:22500-27500 GCA_963920705.1 Odiellus spinosus | reverse complement strand
CCTTACCTATGCTATTTAACCGTACCTCAAATATTTTTGTAAATTTTTGCCATTAGACGTCCAAAAACTGAGCCCGAAATTATATGCCTACACCACCGTCATCTAACCTAACCTTACCTATGCTATTTCACCTTAAAATATTTTGTAAATTTTCAGCGTTAGACGTCTAAAAACTGAGCGCGCAATTATAAGAAAATAATTTTATAAGAAAAAACCCTTTCTGGAAATGCGCGAACGAGAACTGCTCTTTCGGCAACCGCGCTTTTTGGGGAAACTGCTCTCTTGGCGAAACTGCGCTTCTTTTGAGAAACCGCTCTAACGGGAGCGCGCAAACGCAAAGTGCTCTTTTGGCGACTGCGCTTATGGCTACATGCCTTTTTTTCCGCCGGTTTTTTTTTTTTTTTTTTTTTTTTTTTTTTTTTTTTGTGATCGGTTTGTGCGTGTGCCGCGCCACGTTCTCGCTCGCTGCGCTAAGTCCGAAAAAAGGTTTTTTTTTAATCCCCGCCGGCAAAACCGTGGCGCGCTATGAGTTGGCAGCGAGCGAGGAGGCGGAGGCGGCGCCCTCTTTACAAGAAACCGGCTGTGCTTCCCTTTCGTCGCTAGGTGCCAACTCCCATTTTTAAACGTGCGTGTGTGTGTGTTTTGGAAGGTGTGCGCGCGCGCGTGGATATGGTGTCGCGATTCGAACCCGCGGGGTCTGGAACGCGCGTCGAGGGCTTTACCGACGTAGCTACAACCGCCGCGATGTCGGTCTTCCCTTTCTCGGCCGCTCTCGAGCGATAAATCTCCGCGCGCGAAAGTGCGGCCGCCCCACGCGAAAAACCCGTCTAACGGTGGTTCCCTCGTCAACGTCGCCGCGGCTCGTTCGGTAGAGCGTTGGGGTGGCGCGGCGACAGCCCCCGGGTTCGAATCCCGTGGCGTCCGTTCCGCGTTTTCGAAAGTTACCAAAAATATTTTATTTAATTTTAATTATTTTTTGTCGCGGTACTTTAAAGTCGTACGCCCGACCACTTTCGCGGTCAGCAAATTGATCGTGTCGCTTTCTTCGATACAGTCGCTTCACCCAAAAAACCCTACATTTCTCCCCAAACGCCCGACAACCGCTGCCTGATTGATGGCGGAATGTCCGGGAATAAAAACCTCGCCATTTTGGTAAGCGGCGAAATTCTCCACGGCCCTTGATTTCCGTAGCGCCAACGATAGTGAAAGTTTTGGGCACTCGTAGTTCGGTCGCGGATTTTCCGGACAATTGCTCGGGCAGGACACAGGAAAATAATAAGGACTCTTGTCCACCGGATGAAACGGTTGGCGAGTTGGCAACGCGCTAGCCCGGTGATCGTGGAGGCCCGGGTTCGAAACCGGGGCAAAAACCTTCGAAGCGAAAACCTAAGAATTAGCGAGCAATTTCAGCGGTAGGTCTCTTCCGCGGACTTTTTCGCCCAATTCTTATTCGCGACTGCACTACACGCTTAAAAACGAGAAGCATTAGTTTTTTTTTTTTTTTTTTTTTTTTTAAATTTTTTATTGCTTAATAAATTGAAATTTACGTTGATTACAAGTAGATGTGAAATTTTAGTTCATCTAGCGGCAGAATGGAAATGCGAGTTAAAAGTGAAACGGAAATTTTAGGTCAAAATTCGCGAAAAGCTAATTAATGTCAACATTAAGGATTAAACCCGAACATTCTTACGAGTCGGTGTCAAGTTATTAGTTACGTCGAGATTAAAGGTTTTTCTTGGACAGAACAAATGCGCTGCTAATATAATTTGTTTACTGTAGACGCGCAACGAAACCAAAGTTTATCGCGTACAACCTGAAAGCGAACATAACGAATTGAATTTGTGTTAATACAAAAACGTTAGCGTCGATAAATCGTAAACATCAGTCGAACGGGTAACGGATGAACGTTGGCACGCGGGCCATATTAAAAAAATATTCCCGCTTGTCCTTTTAAAGCCGCAAAAAGAAACGCCTCCTGCCCCAAAAGCTTCGGGACAGTCTGTGTTTTTTTGGCCGCACTCACCCCAAACGGCACCGTTTGAATAAACCGTGCGAGCTTGCTAAATACCATCAGTTTTACAAGCCCACCGTTCAACTTAGCGACAAAAATGCTAAATGGTCGAAGTTTACATTGACTACTAGCGGCCGGAGCGAATCTCCCCCAATTCGAAGGCATATACGAAATGTACAACGAGACCGTGCCGTCGGATCCCCCCCGCGCAAAAATCCCGGGTAACCGAGCCGCGCAAACCTCCACCTTCCGGGAGGCGGCCGAGAGAGGTCGGCTACTACGGGGAATTAACTAACCTAACCCTACCGCCAATATTCCGCGAGGGTCGGGCGAGCTCGAGCGAGCGCCGGCTTACGCGTTCCAATCTCGCGGACCAACTCCTTCGAGCGGGCAAAGAACCTTGCGTGCTGGGTTGTGACTGAACACGGCCCGCACTTAGCTAGCGTATCAGCCGTGCGCCCCGGAACTTGACGGACGTCACCAACACGCCGGTATTCATTCGTCTCTTCGTTCAGGTCCGGGACTGTACAGGGCACCTCCCAAATTATGCGTTTCGATTATGGCGAAACGGTCAAATTTGAGTGGTTGGTAGTATTCGCGCGCAATTTGCTTGCGTGTCTTCTTTTCAAGTTTTGCCGCTGCCATGTTGAGCGAGTATCCCGCGAACATTTCGCCCCCAGGTTTGGCTGAATTCATTTCGGCGACTTATATCGCTACGACGCGGAGATCTCGTAATTCGAAATCGCGAGACATGGGCGTTTGGACGCGGGTCTCCCACCGGAATAGCGCTTATTCAAGAGGGGGGGGGGGGGGGGTGGCGTTCGGCCGAGCGAGGGTGCGTGTAAATTCCTTTTCGAATGCGTAAAATGGCGCGTGGGCCGTCAAACCCGGATGTACTGCGATACCGGGACGACCCGCGGCGGGGAAGGAGCAAGCCCCGGTCTCCCGCCCACTGTCAAAAATAACTTTAATATCTTCCGCCCGTTGGACGGATATCAGATATTAAGCTGATAAGAACAGATACTACACTTTGATCTTAGCCAAAAGGCCGAGAAGCGATGCCCGTCGCGGCGCTCGGTCCGCCGCGCGGCTCGCGACACCTCTTCTTTCGCGCTTGCTTTCTCGCGCTTGGCCCGTGGCCGCGATCCGCGCCTCCTGGCGGCGCAAAGACCCATAACAGCCTCGAGCACCCCAAACAAGCCACGGAGAAGAGCCGAAATCGGGCCGCCGTTGTTCGACCCGGATCGGCCTTTACCTTCGGCTGATAAGAACAGATACTACGCAATGATCCTAGACAAAAGGCAGAGAAGCGATAGTCGGCGGCCAGCGCCCTTGTCTCGCGTTAGCGTCGCGAACGTCGTGGCGCCCTTTCTCCCTGGACGCCGTTCCTTTCAATTTATCAATAACGTCCCACGCCCAGGGCGCCACTTCGCGGCCGCCCCCAAAACCTCCCGTTTCCCCCCCCCCCCCTTTTTTTTTTTTTTTTTTTTTTTTTTTTTTTTAAACCAAAATCGTCGCGCCACGACCGGTCACGACCCGATCCCCCACACTGTCCTTGTGGAGGCTGGTCTCCCGAAATGCGCGTGGTGCGCGCTACAGGCTGTTTGGTTAAAAAAGTCAGACAAAATTAAAAACCCCCTCTCTGTTGAACGACAAGGCTTTACCGTCAAGTCTTGCCCGAGTGTCGAACGACAGAGTTTCATTTATTAAAAAATTAACCCAAAAACAAATTCTAGGAATAAAACTAAACGACGGCCCGCCGGCACCACGGGCGAATTCGTCGAAACGACCACGCTTCCCGGACCGTCCACTTGGTGGCGCGTCGAAGCATTTATCGCTATCAGCTAGCCCCAGATCGTCCTCGTAACCGAGGTGCGTCGTCGGAGGGCGAATTGGTACCGACAAAAAACAATGAGAGTTTCGTCTCGCTTCCGGCGTCTTTACTCGAATATTCTCCTCAGGTTTCGGCTCGAAGAAGGCGGTTGCAATAACACCGCCTGGGCTAGAACGAACCGAGAAACAGTCTTCGAGAAGCTTGTTCCGGCTCTCTCGGACAAAAAAAAGAACAAAAGTTCGAACCGCGCGCGTTTTTTCCACGCGCCGGTTCCGAGAAAACGCCCGACGGCGGCGACAAGTTCGCCGCCGCGCGGCGCGTTTTTCCAGCTTGACGTTGCAACGTTCGTTAAATGTTGTTACCTGGTTGATCCTGCCAGTAGTCATATGCTTGTCTCAAAGACTAAGCCATGCATGTCTAAGTACATGCCGAAATAAGGTGAAACCGCGAATGGCTCATTAAATCAGTTATGGTTTCTTAGATCGTACTTTTTTACTTGGATAACTGTGGTAATTCTAGAGCTAATACATGCAGCAGAGCTCCGACCTTCGGGAACGAGCGCTTTTATTAGACCAAGACCAATCGGGCTTCGGCCCGCTTACCATGGCGACTCTGGATAACTTTGGGCAAATCGCACGATCTCGTATCGGCGATGTTTCTTTCAAGTGTCTGCCTTATCAACTTTCGATGGTAGGCTACGCGCCTACCATGGTCGTAACGGGTAACGGGGAATCAGGGTTCGATTCCGGAGAGGGAGCCTGAGAAACGGCTACCACATCCAAGGAAGGCAGCAGGCGCGCAAATTACCCACTCCCGGCACGGGGAGGTAGTGACGAAAAATAACAATACGGGACTCTTTTGAGGCCCCGTAATTGGAATGAGTACACTCTAAATCCTTTAACGAGGATCCATTGGAGGGCAAGTCTGGTGCCAGCAGCCGCGGTAATTCCAGCTCCAATAGCGTATATTAAAGTTGTTGCGGTTAAAAAGCTCGTAGTTGAATCTCAGTTCCAGACAGGCGGTCCGCTCCGGTGGTTACTGCCTGGCCTGAACATCCTGCCGGTTTTCCTTCGGTGCTCTTGACTGAGTGTCGTAGGTGCCCGGCACGTTTACTTTGAAAAAATTGGAGTGCTCAAAGCAGGCGTCCCGCCTGAA
>CAWUCO010000027.1:12500-15000 GCA_963920705.1 Odiellus spinosus | reverse complement strand
TTTTCGAAAGTTACCAAAAATATTTTATTTAATTTTAATTATTTTTTGTCGCGGTACTTTAAAGTCGTACGCCCGACCACTTTCGCGGTCAGCAAATTGATCGTGTCGCTTTCTTCGATACAGTCGCTTCACCCAAAAAACCCTACATTTCTCCCCAAACGCCCGACAACCGCTGCCTGATTGATGGCGGAATGTCCGGGAATAAAAACCTCGCCATTTTGGTAAGCGGCGAAATTCTCCACGGCCCTTGATTTCCGTAGCGCCAACGATAGTGAAAGTTTTGGGCACTCGTAGTTCGGTCGCGGATTTTCCGGACAATTGCTCGGGCAGGACACAGGAAAATAATAAGGACTCTTGTCCACCGGATGAAACGGTTGGCGAGTTGGCAACGCGCTAGCCCGGTGATCGTGGAGGCCCGGGTTCGAAACCGGGGCAAAAACCTTCGAAGCGAAAACCTAAGAATTAGCGAGCAATTTCAGCGGTAGGTCTCTTCCGCGGACTTTTTCGCCCAATTCTTATTCGCGACTGCACTACACGCTTAAAAACGAGAAGCATTAGTTTTTTTTTTTTTTTTTTTTTTTTAAATTTTTTATTGCTTAATAAATTGAAATTTACGTTGATTACAAGTAGATGTGAAATTTTAGTTCATCTAGCGGCAGAATGGAAATGCGAGTTAAAAGTGAAACGGAAATTTTAGGTCAAAATTCGCGAAAAGCTAATTAATGTCAACATTAAGGATTAAACCCGAACATTCTTACGAGTCGGTGTCAAGTTATTAGTTACGTCGAGATTAAAGGTTTTTCTTGGACAGAACAAATGCGCTGCTAATATAATTTGTTTACTGTAGACGCGCAACGAAACCAAAGTTTATCGCGTACAACCTGAAAGCGAACATAACGAATTGAATTTGTGTTAATACAAAAACGTTAGCGTCGATAAATCGTAAACATCAGTCGAACGGGTAACGGATGAACGTTGGCACGCGGGCCATATTAAAAAAATATTCCCGCTTGTCCTTTTAAAGCCGCAAAAAGAAACGCCTCCTGCCCCAAAAGCTTCGGGACAGTCTGTGTTTTTTTGGCCGCACTCACCCCAAACGGCACCGTTTGAATAAACCGTGCGAGCTTGCTAAATACCATCAGTTTTACAAGCCCACCGTTCAACTTAGCGACAAAAATGCTAAATGGTCGAAGTTTACATTGACTACTAGCGGCCGGAGCGAATCTCCCCCAATTCGAAGGCATATACGAAATGTACAACGAGACCGTGCCGTCGGATCCCCCCCGCGCAAAAATCCCGGGTAACCGAGCCGCGCAAACCTCCACCTTCCGGGAGGCGGCCGAGAGAGGTCGGCTACTACGGGGAATTAACTAACCTAACCCTACCGCCAATATTCCGCGAGGGTCGGGCGAGCTCGAGCGAGCGCCGGCTTACGCGTTCCAATCTCGCGGACCAACTCCTTCGAGCGGGCAAAGAACCTTGCGTGCTGGGTTGTGACTGAACACGGCCCGCACTTAGCTAGCGTATCAGCCGTGCGCCCCGGAACTTGACGGACGTCACCAACACGCCGGTATTCATTCGTCTCTTCGTTCAGGTCCGGGACTGTACAGGGCACCTCCCAAATTATGCGTTTCGATTATGGCGAAACGGTCAAATTTGAGTGGTTGGTAGTATTCGCGCGCAATTTGCTTGCGTGTCTTCTTTTCAAGTTTTGCCGCTGCCATGTTGAGCGAGTATCCCGCGAACATTTCGCCCCCAGGTTTGGCTGAATTCATTTCGGCGACTTATATCGCTACGACGCGGAGATCTCGTAATTCGAAATCGCGAGACATGGGCGTTTGGACGCGGGTCTCCCACCGGAATAGCGCTTATTCAAGAGGGGGGGGGGGGGGGGTGGCGTTCGGCCGAGCGAGGGTGCGTGTAAATTCCTTTTCGAATGCGTAAAATGGCGCGTGGGCCGTCAAACCCGGATGTACTGCGATACCGGGACGACCCGCGGCGGGGAAGGAGCAAGCCCCGGTCTCCCGCCCACTGTCAAAAATAACTTTAATATCTTCCGCCCGTTGGACGGATATCAGATATTAAGCTGATAAGAACAGATACTACACTTTGATCTTAGCCAAAAGGCCGAGAAGCGATGCCCGTCGCGGCGCTCGGTCCGCCGCGCGGCTCGCGACACCTCTTCTTTCGCGCTTGCTTTCTCGCGCTTGGCCCGTGGCCGCGATCCGCGCCTCCTGGCGGCGCAAAGACCCATAACAGCCTCGAGCACCCCAAACAAGCCACGGAGAAGAGCCGAAATCGGGCCGCCGTTGTTCGACCCGGGTCGGCCTTTACCTTCGGCTGATAAGAACAGATACTACGCAATGATCCTAGACAAAAGGCAGAGAAGCGATAGTCGGCGGCCAGCGCCCTTGTCTCGCGTTAGCGTCGCGAACGTCGTGGCGCCCTTTCTCCCTGGACGCCGTTCCTTTCAATTTATCAATAACGTCCCACGCCCAGG
>CAWUCO010000027.1:0-2500 GCA_963920705.1 Odiellus spinosus | reverse complement strand
GTTAGCGTCGATAAATCGTAAACATCAGTCGAACGGGTAACGGATGAACGTTGGCACGCGGGCCATATTAAAAAAATATTCCCGCTTGTCCTTTTAAAGCCGCAAAAAGAAACGCCTCCTGCCCCAAAAGCTTCGGGACAGTCTGTGTTTTTTTGGCCGCACTCACCCCAAACGGCACCGTTTGAATAAACCGTGCGAGCTTGCTAAATACCATCAGTTTTACAAGCCCACCGTTCAACTTAGCGACAAAAATGCTAAATGGTCGAAGTTTACATTGACTACTAGCGGCCGGAGCGAATCTCCCCCAATTCGAAGGCATATACGAAATGTACAACGAGACCGTGCCGTCGGATCCCCCCCGCGCAAAAATCCCGGGTAACCGAGCCGCGCAAACCTCCACCTTCCGGGAGGCGGCCGAGAGAGGTCGGCTACTACGGGGAATTAACTAACCTAACCCTACCGCCAATATTCCGCGAGGGTCGGGCGAGCTCGAGCGAGCGCCGGCTTACGCGTTCCAATCTCGCGGACCAACTCCTTCGAGCGGGCAAAGAACCTTGCGTGCTGGGTTGTGACTGAACACGGCCCGCACTTAGCTAGCGTATCAGCCGTGCGCCCCGGAACTTGACGGACGTCACCAACACGCCGGTATTCATTCGTCTCTTCGTTCAGGTCCGGGACTGTACAGGGCACCTCCCAAATTATGCGTTTCGATTATGGCGAAACGGTCAAATTTGAGTGGTTGGTAGTATTCGCGCGCAATTTGCTTGCGTGTCTTCTTTTCAAGTTTTGCCGCTGCCATGTTGAGCGAGTATCCCGCGAACATTTCGCCCCCAGGTTTGGCTGAATTCATTTCGGCGACTTATATCGCTACGACGCGGAGATCTCGTAATTCGAAATCGCGAGACATGGGCGTTTGGACGCGGGTCTCCCACCGGAATAGCGCTTATTCAAGAGGGGGGGGGGGGGGTGGCGTTCGGCCGAGCGAGGGTGCGTGTAAATTCCTTTTCGAATGCGTAAAATGGCGCGTGGGCCGTCAAACCCGGATGTACTGCGATACCGGGACGACCCGCGGCGGGGAAGGAGCAAGCCCCGGTCTCCCGCCCACTGTCAAAAATAACTTTAATATCTTCCGCCCGTTGGACGGATATCAGATATTAAGCTGATAAGAACAGATACTACACTTTGATCTTAGCCAAAAGGCCGAGAAGCGATGCCCGTCGCGGCGCTCGGTCCGCCGCGCGGCTCGCGACACCTCTTCTTTCGCGCTTGCTTTCTCGCGCTTGGCCCGTGGCCGCGATCCGCGCCTCCTGGCGGCGCAAAGACCCATAACAGCCTCGAGCACCCCAAACAAGCCACGGAGAAGAGCCGAAATCGGGCCGCCGTTGTTCGACCCGGATCGGCCTTTACCTTCGGCTGATAAGAACAGATACTACGCAATGATCCTAGACAAAAGGCAGAGAAGCGATAGTCGGCGGCCAGCGCCCTTGTCTCGCGTTAGCGTCGCGAACGTCGTGGCGCCCTTTCTCCCTGGACGCCGTTCCTTTCAATTTATCAATAACGTCCCACGCCCAGGGCGCCACTTCGCGGCCGCCCCCAAAACCTCCCGTTTCCCCCCCCCCCCCCCCCTTTTTTTTTTTTTTTTTTTTTTTTTTTTAAACCAAAATCGTCGCGCCACGACCGGTCACGACCCGATCCCCCACACTGTCCTTGTGGAGGCTGGTCTCCCGAAATGCGCGTGGTGCGCGCTACAGGCTGTTTGGTTAAAAAAGTCAGACAAAATTAAAAACCCCCTCTCTGTTGAACGACAAGGCTTTACCGTCAAGTCTTGCCCGAGTGTCGAACGACAGAGTTTCATTTATTAAAAAATTAACCCAAAAACAAATTCTAGGAATAAAACTAAACGACGGCCCGCCGGCACCACGGGCGAATTCGTCGAAACGACCACGCTTCCCGGACCGTCCACTTGGTGGCGCGTCGAAGCATTTATCGCTATCAGCTAGCCCCAGATCGTCCTCGTAACCGAGGTGCGTCGTCGGAGGGCGAATTGGTACCGACAAAAAACAATGAGAGTTTCGTCTCGCTTCCGGCGTCTTTACTCGAATATTCTCCTCAGGTTTCGGCTCGAAGAAGGCGGTTGCAATAACACCGCCTGGGCTAGAACGAACCGAGAAACAGTCTTCGAGAAGCTTGTTCCGGCTCTCTCGGACAAAAAAAAGAACAAAAGTTCGAACCGCGCGCGTTTTTTCCACGCGCCGGTTCCGAGAAAACGCCCGACGGCGGCGACAAGTTCGCCGCCGCGCGGCGCGTTTTTCCAGCTTGACGTTGCAACGTTCGTTAAATGTTGTTACCTGGTTGATCCTGCCAGTAGTCATATGCTTGTCTCAAAGACTAAGCCATGCATGTCTAAGTACATGCCGAAATAAGGTGAAACCGCGAATGGCTCATTAAATCAGTTATGGTTTCTTAGATCGTACTTTACTTTTTTACTTGGATAACTGTG
>CAWUCO010000026.1:0-19000 GCA_963920705.1 Odiellus spinosus | reverse complement strand
GCCCATGGAGGGATCGAACCCACGACCATCGCGTTATTAGAACGACGCTCTAACCGGGTTCTCCGAATAATAGTATAATTCAACGGTGAATTGGACTATTCAAACGCTCCATAGCCCGAATTTATACGTCTTTTTTTGTATAATTTTTATTTATATTAATATCTAAAAGTATAACTTTATAATTTCTTTGACTGTGGTGTTCGTATTTCTTTAACCGTTTATTTTTAATTTCTGACCCTTCACGGTTTTGCATTTTTAGCTAGACCCAAGTCTAGCTACTGTATTCAGGCGGCGTTGGCGTCGGCGTCGCGCAAGAAGACGAAATACGTCATCGAATCGCAAAAACACCGTTTCATATATATGTGACGAAGGTTTTTTTCGATATAACCTTCGTCTCCTTGGCAAAAAACTCCTTATATCTTCATAGATGTACAATACAGAAAAAAAGTCGCCGTTAATAAGAGATCGTCGCGAACGAGATAAAAAGGTAGCTTATCAATGTTTCGGTTCTAGTCTGACAGTAATGAAAACTCAAAAACAACAAACAAGTCGTCGCGAACGAGATTATAAGGGAGCTTATGCGTGTTGGGTTTGAGTATGTCAAAATAAAAATATTTGATTTGAAAAACATGATTTAAAAAACATGATTAGAAAAACATTAGAAAAACATGATTTGAAAAAGATGTGACAAACATGATTTGAAAAACATGATTTGAGAAACATGATTTGAAAAACATGATTTGAGAAACATGATTTGAATCACATGATTGGAAAAAATGACTTGAAAAACAGGATTTGAAAAACATGATTTGAAAAACATTTGAAAAACATGATTTGAAAAACATTTGAAAAACGTGATTTGAAAATCGTGATTTGAAAATCGTGATTTGAAAATCGTGATTTGAAAATCGTGATTTGAAAATCGTGATTTGAAAATCGTGATTTGAGAATCGTGATTTGAGAATCGTGATTTGAAAAACGTGATTTGAAAAACGTGATTTGAAAAACGTGATTTGAAAAACGTGATTTGAAAATCGTGATTTGAAAAACGTGATTTGAAAAACGTGATTTGAAAAACGTGATTTGAAAAACGTGATTTGAAAAACGTGATTTGAAAAACGTGATTTGAAAAACGTGATTTGAAAAACGTGATTTGAAAATCGTGATTTGAAAAACGTGATTTGAAAAACGTGAATTGAAAAACGTGATTTGAAAATCGTGAATTGAAAATCGTGAATTGAAAAAATTGATTTGAAAAACGTGATTTGAAAAACGTGACTTGAAAAACGTGATTTGAAAAACGTGATTTGAAAAACAAGATTTGAAAATCGTGATTCGAAAATCGTGATTCGAAAATCGTGATTCGAAAATCATGATTCGAAAATCATGATTCGAAAATCATGATTCGAAAATCATGATTCGAAAATCATGATTCGAAAATCATGATTCGAAAATCATGATTCGAAAATCATGATTCGAAAATCATGATTCGAAAATCATGATTCGAAAATCATGATTCGAAAATCATGATTCGAAAATCATGATTCGAAAATCATGATTCGAAAATCATGATTCGAAAATCATGATTCGAAAATCATGATTCGAAAATCATGATTCGAAAATCATGATTCGAAAAACATGATTCGAAAAACATGATTCGAAAAACATGATTCGAAAAACATGATTCGAAAAACATGATTCGAAAAACATGATTCGAAAAACATGATTCGAAAAACATGATTCGAAAAACATGATTCGAAAAACATGATTCGAAAAACACGATTTGAAAAAGATGTGACAAACATGATTTGAAAAACATGATTTGAGAAACATGATTTGAATCACATGATTGGAAAAAATGACTTGAAAAACAGGATTTGAAAAACATGATTTGAAAAACATGATTTGAAAAACATTTGAAAAACGTGATTTGAAAATCGTGATTTGAAAATCGTGATTTGAAAATCGTGATTTGAAAATCGTGATTTGAGAATCGTGATTTGAAAAACGTGATTTGAAAATCGTGATTTGAAAATCGTGATTTGAAAATCGTGATTTGAGAATCGTGATTTGAAAATCGTGATTTGAAAATCGTGATTTGAGAATCGTGATTTGAAAAACGTGATTTGAAAATCGTGATTTGAAAATCGTGATTTGAAAATCGTGATTTGAGAATCGTGATTTGAAAAACGTGATTTGAAAAACGTGATTTGAAAAACGTGATTTGAAAAACGTGATTTGAAAAACGTGATTTGAAAAACGTGATTTGAAAAACGTGATTTGAAAATCATGATTTGAAAATCATGATTTGAAAATCATGATTTGAAAAACATGATTTGAAAATCATGATTTGAAAAACATGATTTTAAAAACATGATTTAAAAAACATTATTTGAAAATCATGATTTGAAAAACATGATTTGAACAACATGGTTTGAAAAACATGACTTGAAAAACATGATTTGAAAAACATGATTTGAAAAACATGATTTGAAAAACATGATTTGAAAATCATGATTTGAAAATCATGATTTGAAAATCATGATTTGAAAATCATGATTTGAAAATCATGATTTGAAAATCATGATTTGAAAATCATGATTTGAAAATCATGATTTGAAAATCATGATTTGAAAATCATGATTTGAAAATCATGATTTGAAAATCATGATTTGAAAATCATGATTTGAAAATCATGATTTGAAAATCATGATTTGAAAATCATGATTTGAAAATCATGATTTGAAAATCATGATTTGAAAATCATGATTTGAAAAACATGATTTGAAAAACATGATTTGAAAATCATGATTTGAAAAACATGATTTGAAAAACATGATTTGAAAACCATGATTTGAAAACCATGATTTGAAAAACATGATTTGAAAATCATGATTTGAAAACTATGATTTGAAAAACATGATTTGAAAATAATGATTTGAAAATCATGATTTGAAAATCATGATTTGAAAATCATGATTTGAAAAACATGATTTGAAAATCATGATTTGAAAAACATGATTTTAAAAACATGATTTAAAAAACATTATTTGAAAATCATGATTTGAAAAACATGATTTGAACAACATGGTTTGAACAACATGACTTGAAAAACATGATTTGAAAAACATGATTTGAAAAACATGATTTGAAAAACATGATTTGAAAATCATGATTTGAAAATCATGATTTGAAAATCATGATTTGAAAATCATGATTTGAAAATCATGATTTGAAAATCATGATTTGAAAATCATGATTTGAAAATCATGATTTGAAAATCATGATTTGAAAATCATGATTTGAAAATCATGATTTGAAAATCATGATTTGAAAATCATGATTTGAAAATCATGATTTGAAAAACATGATTTGAAAATCATGATTTGAAAAACATGATTTGAAAAACATGATTTGAAAATCATGATTTGAAAAACATGATTTGAAAAACATGATTTGAAAACCATGATTTGAAAAACATGATTTGAAAACCATGATTTGAAAAACATGATTTGAAAATCATGATTTGAAAACCATGATTTGAAAAACATGATTTGAAAATCATGATTTGAAAATCATGATTTGAAAAACATGATTTGAAAAACATGATTTGAAAAACATGATTTGAAAAACATGATTTGAAAAACATGATTTAAAAACATGATTTGAAAAAATGACTTGAAAAACAGGATTTGAAAAACATGATTTGAAAAACATTTGAAAAACGTGATTTGGATATCGTGATTTGAAAAGCGTGATTTGAAAAGCGTGATTTGAAAAGCGTGATTTGAAAATCGTGATTTGAGAATCGTGATTTGAAAATCGTGGTTTGAAAATCGTGGTTTGAAAATCGTGGTTTGAAAATCGTGGTTTGCAAATCGTGGTTTGAAAATCGTGGTTTGAAAATCGTGGTTTGAAAATCGTGGTTTGAAAATCGTGGTTTGAAAATCGTGGTTTGAAAATCGTGGTTTGAAAATCGTGGTTAAAAAATCGTGGTTTGAAAATCGTGGTTTGAAAATCGTGGTTTGAAAATCGTGGTTTGAAAATCGTGGTTTGAAAATCGTGGTTTGAAAATCGTGGTTTGAAAATCGTGGTTTGAAAAACGTGGTTTGAAAATCGTGGTTTGAAAAACGTGGTTTGAAAAACGTGGTTTGAAAATCGTGGTTTGAAAATCGTGGTTTGAAAATCGTGGTTTGAAAATCGTGGTTTGAAAATCGTGGTTTGAAAATCGTGGTTTGAAAATCGTGGTTTGAAAAACGTGGTTTGAAAATCGTGGTTTGAAAAACGTGGTTTGAAAAACGGGGTTTGAAAAACGTGGTTTGAAAAACGTGGTTTGAAAATCGTGGTTTGAAAAACGTGGTTTGAAAAACGTGATTTGAAAAACGTGATTTGAAAATCGTGGTTTGAAAATCGTGATTTGAAAATCGTGGTTTGAAAAACGTGATTTGAAAAACGTGATTTGAAAATCGTGATTTGAAAATCGTGATTTGAAAATCGTGATTTGAAAATCGTGATTTCAAAATCGTGATTTGAAAATCGTGATTTGAAAATCGTGATTTGAAAATCGTGATTTGAAAATCGTGATTTGAAAATCGTGATTTGAAAATCGTGATTTGAAAATCGTGATTTGAAAATCGTGATTTGAAAATCGTGATTTGAAAATCGTGATTTGAAAATCGTGATTTGAAAATCGTGATTTGAAAATCGTGATTTGAAAATCGTGATTTGAAAATCGTGATTTGAAAATCGTGATTTGAAAATCGTGATTTGAAAATCGTGATTTGAAAATCGTGATTTGAAAATCGTGATTTGAAAATCGTGATTTGACAATCGTGATTTGACAATCGTGATTTGACAATCGTGATTTGAAAATCGTGATTTGACAATCGTGATTTGAAAATCGTGATTTGAAAATCGTGATTTGAAAATCGTGATTTGAAAATCGTGATTTGAAAATCGTGATTTGAAAATCGTGATTTGAAAATCGTGATTTGAAAATCGTGATTTGAAAATCGTGATTTGAAAATCGTGATTTGAAAATCGTGATTTGAAAATCGTGATTTGAAAATCGTGATTTGAAAATCGTGATTTGAAAATCGTGATTTGAAAATCGTGATTTGAAAATCGTGATTTGAAAATCGTGATTTGAAAATCGTGATTTGAAAATCGTGATTTGAAAATCGTGATTTGAAAATCGTGATTTGAAAATCGTGATTTGAAAATCGTGATTTGAAAATCGTGATTTGAAAATCGTGATTTGAAAATCGTGATTTGAAAATCGTGATTTGAAAATCGTGATTTGAAAATCGTGATTTGAGAATCGTGATTTGAGAATCGTGATTTGAGAATCGTGATTTGAAAAACGTGATTTGAAAAACGTGATTTGAAAAACGTGATTTGAAAAACGTGATTTGAAAATCGTGATTTGAAAAACGTGATTTGAAAAACGTGATTTGAAAAACGTGATTTGAAAAACGTGATTTGAAAAACGTGATTTGAAAAACGTGATTTGAAAAACGTGATTTGAAAAACGTGATTTGAAAAACGTGATTTGAAAATCGTGATTTGAAAAACGTGATTTGAAAAACGTGAATTGAAAAACGTGATTTGAAAATCGTGAATTGAAAATCGTGAATTGAAAAAATTGATTTGAAAAACGTGATTTGAAAAACGTGACTTGAAAAACGTGATTTGAAAAACGTGATTTGAAAAACAAGATTCGAAAATCGTGATTCGAAAATCGTGATTCGAAAATCGTGATTCGAAAATCATGATTCGAAAATCATGATTCGAAAATCATGATTCGAAAATCATGATTCGAAAATCATGATTCGAAAATCATGATTCGAAAATCATGATTCGAAAATCATGATTCGAAAATCATGATTCGAAAATCATGATTCGAAAATCATGATTCGAAAATCATGATTCGAAAATCATGATTCGAAAATCATGATTCGAAAATCATGATTCGAAAATCATGATTCGAAAATCATGATTCGAAAATCATGATTCGAAAAACATGATTCGAAAAACATGATTCGAAAAACATGATTCGAAAAACATGATTCGAAAAACATGATTCGAAAAACATGATTCGAAAAACATGATTCGAAAAACATGATTCGAAAAACATGATTTGAAAAACACGATTTGAAAAAGATGTGACAAACATGATTTGAAAAACATGATTTGAGAAACATGATTTGAATCACATGATTGGAAAAAATGACTTGAAAAACAGGATTTGAAAAACATGATTTGAAAAACATGATTTGAAAAACATTTGAAAAACGTGATTTGAAAATCGTGATTTGAAAATCGTGATTTGAAAATCGTGATTTGAAAATCGTGATTTGAGAATCGTGATTTGAAAAACGTGATTTGAAAATCGTGATTTGAAAATCGTGATTTGAAAATCGTGATTTGAGAATCGTGATTTGAAAATCGTGATTTGAAAATCGTGATTTGAGAATCGTGATTTGAAAAACGTGATTTGAAAATCGTGATTTGAAAATCGTGATTTGAAAATCGTGATTTGAGAATCGTGATTTGAAAAACGTGATTTGAAAAACGTGATTTGAAAAACGTGATTTGAAAAACGTGATTTGAAAAACGTGATTTGAAAAACGTGATTTGAAAAACGTGATTTGAAAATCATGATTTGAAAATCATGATTTGAAAATCATGATTTGAAAAACATGATTTGAAAATCATGATTTGAAAAACATGATTTTAAAAACATGATTTAAAAAACATTATTTGAAAATCATGATTTGAAAAACATGATTTGAACAACATGGTTTGAAAAACATGACTTGAAAAACATGATTTGAAAAACATGATTTGAAAAACATGATTTGAAAAACATGATTTGAAAATCATGATTTGAAAATCATGATTTGAAAATCATGATTTGAAAATCATGATTTGAAAATCATGATTTGAAAATCATGATTTGAAAATCATGATTTGAAAATCATGATTTGAAAATCATGATTTGAAAATCATGATTTGAAAATCATGATTTGAAAATCATGATTTGAAAATCATGATTTGAAAATCATGATTTGAAAATCATGATTTGAAAAACATGATTTGAAAAACATGATTTGAAAATCATGATTTGAAAAACATGATTTGAAAAACATGATTTGAAAACCATGATTTGAAAACCATGATTTGAAAAACATGATTTGAAAATCATGATTTGAAAACTATGATTTGAAAAACATGATTTGAAAATAATGATTTGAAAATCATGATTTGAAAATCATGATTTGAAAATCATGATTTGAAAAACATGATTTGAAAATCATGATTTGAAAAACATGATTTTAAAAACATGATTTAAAAAACATTATTTGAAAATCATGATTTGAAAAACATGATTTGAACAACATGGTTTGAAAAACATGACTTGAAAAACATGATTTGAAAAACATGATTTGAAAAACATGATTTGAAAAACATGATTTGAAAATCATGATTTGAAAATCATGATTTGAAAATCATGATTTGAAAATCATGATTTGAAAATCATGATTTGAAAATCATGATTTGAAAATCATGATTTGAAAATCATGATTTGAAAATCATGATTTGAAAATCATGATTTGAAAATCATGATTTGAAAATCATGATTTGAAAAACATGATTTGAAAATCATGATTTGAAAAACATGATTTGAAAAACATGATTTGAAAATCATGATTTGAAAAACATGATTTGAAAAACATGATTTGAAAACCATGATTTGAAAAACATGATTTGAAAACCATGATTTGAAAAACATGATTTGAAAATCATGATTTGAAAACCATGATTTGAAAAACATGATTTGAAAATCATGATTTGAAAATCATGATTTGAAAAACATGATTTGAAAAACATGATTTGAAAAACATGATTTGAAAAACATGATTTGAAAAACATGATTTAAAAACATGATTTGAAAAAATGACTTGAAAAACAGGATTTGAAAAACATGATTTGAAAAACATTTGAAAAACGTGATTTGGATATCGTGATTTGAAAAGCGTGATTTGAAAAGCGTGATTTGAAAAGCGTGATTTGAAAATCGTGATTTGAGAATCGTGATTTGAAAATCGTGGTTTGAAAATCGTGGTTTGAAAATCGTGGTTTGAAAATCGTGGTTTGCAAATCGTGGTTTGAAAATCGTGGTTTGAAAATCGTGGTTTGAAAATCGTGGTTTGAAAATCGTGGTTTGAAAATCGTGGTTTGAAAATCGTGGTTTGAAAATCGTGGTTAAAAAATCGTGGTTTGAAAATCGTGGTTTGAAAATCGTGGTTTGAAAATCGTGGTTTGAAAATCGTGGTTTGAAAATCGTGGTTTGAAAATCGTGGTTTGAAAATCGTGGTTTGAAAAACGTGGTTTGAAAATCGTGGTTTGAAAAACGTGGTTTGAAAAACGTGGTTTGAAAATCGTGGTTTGAAAATCGTGGTTTGAAAATCGTGGTTTGAAAATCGTGGTTTGAAAATCGTGGTTTGAAAATCGTGGTTTGAAAATCGTGGTTTGAAAAACGTGGTTTGAAAATCGTGGTTTGAAAAACGTGGTTTGAAAAACGGGGTTTGAAAAACGTGGTTTGAAAAACGTGGTTTGAAAATCGTGGTTTGAAAAACGTGGTTTGAAAAACGTGATTTGAAAAACGTGATTTGAAAATCGTGGTTTGAAAATCGTGATTTGAAAATCGTGGTTTGAAAAACGTGATTTGAAAAACGTGATTTGAAAATCGTGATTTGAAAATCGTGATTTGAAAATCGTGATTTGAAAATCGTGATTTGAAAATCGTGATTTGAAAATCGTGATTTGAAAATCGTGATTTGAAAATCGTGATTTGAAAATCGTGATTTGAAAATCGTGATTTGAAAATCGTGATTTGAAAATCGTGATTTGAAAATCGTGATTTGAAAATCGTGATTTGAAAATCGTGATTTGAAAATCGTGATTTGAAAATCGTGATTTGAAAATCGTGATTTGAAAATCGTGATTTGAAAATCGTGATTTGAAAATCGTGATTTGAAAATCGTGATTTGAAAATCGTGATTTGAAAATCGTGATTTGAAAATCGTGATTTGACAATCGTGATTTGACAATCGTGATTTGACAATCGTGATTTGACAATCGTGATTTGACAATCGTGATTTGACAATCGTGATTTGACAATCGTGATTTGACAATCGTGATTTGACAATCGTGATTTGACAATCGTGATTTGACAATCGTGATTTGACAATCGTGATTTGAAAATCGTGATTTGAAAATCGTGATTTGAAAATCGTGATTTGAAAATCGTGATTTGAAAATCGTGATTTGAAAATCGTGATTTGAAAATCGTGATTTGAAAATCGTGATTTGAAAATCGTGATTTGAAAATCGTGATTTGAAAATCGTGATTTGAAAATCGTGATTTGAAAATCGTGATTTGAAAATCGTGATTTGAAAATCGTGATTTGAAAATCGTGATTTGAAAATCGTGATTTGAAAATCGTGATTTGAAAATCGTGATTTGAAAATCGTGATTTGAAAATCGTGATTTGAAAATCGTGATTTGAAAATCGTGATTTGAAAATCGTGATTTGAAAATCGTGATTTGAAAATCGTGATTTGAAAATCGTGATTTGAAAATCGTGATTTGAAAATCGTGATTTGAAAATCGTGATTTGAAAATCGTGATTTGAAAATCGTGATTTGAAAATCGTGATTTGAAAATCGTGATTTGAAAATCGTGATTTGAAAATCGTGATTTGAAAATCGTGATTTGAAAATCGTGATTTGAAAATCGTGATTTGAAAATCGTGATTTGAAAATCGGGATTTGAAAATCGGGATTTGAAAATCGGGATTTGAAAATCGGGATTTGAAAATCGGGATTTGAAAATCGGGATTTGAAAATCGGGATTTGAAAATCGGGATTTGAAAATCGGGATTTGAAAATCGGGATTTGAAAATCGGGATTTGAAAATCGGGATTTGAAAATCGGGATTTGAAAATCGGGATTTGAAAATCGGGATTTGAAAATCGGGATTTGAAAATCGGGATTTGAAAATCGGGATTTGAAAATCGGGATTTGAAAATCGGGATTTGAAAATCGGGATTTGAAAATCGGGATTTGAAAATCGGGATTTGAAAATCGGGATTTGAAAATCGGGATTTGAAAATCGGGATTTGAAAATCGGGATTTGAAAATCGGGATTTGAAAATCGGGATTTGAAAATCGGGATTTGAAAATCGGGATTTGAAAATCGGGATTTGAAAATCGGGATTTGAAAATCGGGATTTGAAAATCGGGATTTGAAAATCGGGATTTGAAAATCGGGATTTGAAAATCGGGATTTGAAAATCGGGATTTGAAAATCGGGATTTGAAAATCGGGATTTGAAAATCGGGATTTGAAAATCGGGATTTGAAAATCGGGATTTGAAAATCGGGATTTGAAAATCGGGATTTGAAAATCGGGATTTGAAAATCGGGATTTGAAAATCGGGATTTGAAAATCGGGATTTGAAAATCGGGATTTGAAAATCGGGATTTGAAAATCGGGATTTGAAAATCGGGATTTGAAAATCGGGATTTGAAAATCGGGATTTGAAAATCGGGATTTGAAAATCGGGATTTGAAAATCGGGATTTGAAAATCGGGATTTGAAAATCGGGATTTGAAAATCGGGATTTGAAAATCGGGATTTGAAAATCGGGATTTGAAAATCGGGATTTGAAAATCGGGATTTGAAAATCGGGATTTGAAAATCGGGATTTGAAAATCGGGATTTGAAAATCGGGATTTGAAAATCGGGATTTGAAAATCGGGATTTGAAAATCGGGATTTGAAAATCGGGATTTGAAAATCGGGATTTGAAAATCGGGATTTGAAAATCGGGATTTGAAAATCGGGATTTGAAAATCGGGATTTGAAAATCGGGATTTGAAAATCGGGATTTGAAAATCGGGATTTGAAAATCGGGATTTGAAAATCGGGATTTGAAAATCGGGATTTGAAAATCGGGATTTGAAAATCGGGATTTGAAAATCGGGATTTGAAAATCGGGATTTGAAAATCGGGATTTGAAAATCGGGATTTGAAAATCGGGATTTGAAAATCGGGATTTGAAAATCGGGATTTGAAAATCGGGATTTGAAAATCGGGATTTGAAAATCGGGATTTGAAAATCGGGATTTGAAAATCGGGATTTGAAAATCGGGATTTGAAAATCGGGATTTGAAAATCGGGATTTGAAAATCGGGATTTGAAAATCGGGATTTGAAAATCGGGATTTGAAAATCGGGATTTGAAAATCGGGATTTGAAAATCGGGATTTGAAAATCGGGATTTGAAAATCGGGATTTGAAAATCGGGAATTGAAAATCGGGATTTGAAAATCGGGATTTGAAAATCGGGATTTGAAAATCGGGATTTGAAAATCGGGATTTGAAAATCGGGATTTGAAAATCGGGATTTGAAAATCGGGATTTGAAAATCGGGATTTGAAAATCGGGATTTGAAAATCGGGATTTGAAAATCGGGATTTGAAAATCGGGATTTGAAAATCGGGATTTGAAAATCGGGATTTGAAAATCGGGATTTGAAAATCGGGATTTGAAAATCGGGATTTGAAAATCGGGACTTGAAAATCGGGACTTGAAAATCGGGATTTGAAAATCGGGATTTGAAAATCGGGATTTGAAAATCGGGATTTGAAAATCGGGATTTGAAAATCGGGATTTGAAAATCGGGACTTGAAAATCGGGACTTGAAAATCGGGATTTGAAAATCGGGATTTGAAAATCGGGACTTGAAAATCGGGACTTGAAAATCGGGATTTGAAAATCGGGATTTGAAAATCGGGATTTGAAAATCGGGATTTGAAAATCGGGATTTGAAAATCGGGATTTGAAAATCGGGATTTGAAAATCGGGATTTGAAAATCGGGATTTGAAAATCGGGATTTGAAAATCGGGATTTGAAAATCGGGATTTGAAAATCGGGATTTGAAAATCGGGATTTGAAAATCGGGATTTGAAAATCGGGATTTGAAAATCGGGATTTGAAAATCGGGATTTGAAAATCGGGATTTGAAAATCGGGATTTGAAAATCGGGATTTGAAAATCGGGATTTGAAAATCGGGATTTGAAAATCGGGATTTGAAAATCGGGATTTGAAAATCGGGATTTGAAAATCGGGATTTGAAAATCGGGATTTGAAAATCGGGATTTGAAAATCGGGATTTGAAAATCGGGATTTGAAAATCGGGATTTGAAAATCGGGATTTGAAAATCGGGATTTGAAAATCGGGATTTGAAAATCGGGATTTGAAAATCGGGATTTGAAAATCGGGATTTGAAAATCGGGATTTGAAAATCGGGATTTGAAAATCGGGATTTGAAAATCGGGATTTGAAAATCGGGATTTGAAAATCGGGATTTGAAAATCGGGATTTGAAAATCGGGATTTGAAAATCGGGATTTGAAAATCGGGATTTGAAAATCGGGATTTGAAAATCGGGATTTGAAAATCGGGATTTGAAAATCGGGATTTGAAAATCGGGATTTGAAAATCGGGATTTGAAAATCGGGATTTGAAAATCGGGATTTGAAAATCGGGATTTGAAAACCGGGATTTGAAAACCGGGATTTGAAAACCGGGATTTGAAAATCGGGATTTGAAAATCGGGATTTGAAAATCGGGATTTGAAAATCGGGATTTGAAAATCGGGATTTGAAAATCGGGATTTGAAAATCGGGATTTGAAAATCGGGATTTGAAAATCGGGATTTGAAAATCGGGATTTGAAAATCGGGATTTGAAAATCGGGATTTGAAAATCGGGATTTGAAAATCGGGATTTGAAAATCGGGATTTGAAAATCGGGATTTGAAAATCGGGATTTGAAAATCGGGATTTGAAAATCGGGATTTGAAAATCGGGATTTGAAAATCGGGATTTGAAAATCGGGATTTGAAAATCGGGATTTGAAAATCGGGATTTGAAAATCGGGATTTGAAAATCGGGATTTGAAAATCGGGATTTGAAAATCGGGATTTGAAAATCGGGATTTGAAAAACGGGATTTGAAAAACGGGATTTGAAAATCGGGATTTGAAAAACGGGATTTGAAAATCATGATTTGAAAATCAGGATTTGAAAAACATGATTTGAAAAACATGATTTGAAAATCATGAATCGAAAAACATGATTTGAAAAACATGATTTGAAAAACAGGATTTGAAAATCATGATTTGAAAAACAGGATTTGAAAATCATGAATCGAAAAACATGATTTGAAAAACATGATTTGAAAAACATGATTTGAAAAACATGATTTGAAAAACATGATTTGAAAAACATGATTTGAAAAACATGATTTGAAAAACATGATTTAAAAACATGATTTGAAAAACATGATTTGAAAAACATGATTTGAAAAACATGATTTGAAAAACATGATTTGAAAAACATGATTTAAAAACATGATTTGAAAAACATGATTTGAAAAACATGATTTGAAAAACATGATTTAAAAACATGATTTGAAAAAATGACTTGAAAACAGGATTTGAAAAACATGATTTGAAAAACATTTGAAAAACGTGATTTGGATATCGTGATTTGAAAAGCGTGATTTGAAAAGCGTGATTTGAAAATCGTGATTTGAGAATCGTGATTTGAAAATCGTGATTTGAGAATCGTGATTTGAAAAACGTGATTTGAAAATCGTGATTTGAAAATCGTGATTTGAGAATCGTGATTTGAAAAACGTGATTTGAAAATCATGATTTGAAAATCATGATTTGAAAAACATGATTTGAAAATCATGATTTGAAAAACATGATTTTAAAAACATGATTTAAAAAACATTATTTGAAAATCATGATTTGAAAAACATGATTTGAACAACATGGTTTGAAAAACATGACTTGAAAAACATGATTTGAAAAACATGATTTGAAAAACATGATTTGAAAAACATGATTTGAAAATCATGATTTGAAAATCATGATTTGAAAATCATGATTTGAACATCATGATTTGAAAATCATGATTTGAAAATCATGATTTGAAAATCATGATTTGAAAAACATGATTTGAAAATCATGATTTGAAAAACATGATTTGAAAATCATGATTTGAAAAACATGATTTGAAAAACATGATTTGAAAACCATGATTTGAAAAACATGATTTGAAAACCATGATTTGAAAAACATGATTTGAAAATCGTGATTTGAAAACCGTGATTTGAAAATCGTGATTTGAAAATCGTGATTTGAAAAGCGTGATTTGAAAAGCGTGATTTGAAAAGCGTGATTTGAAAAGCGTGATTTGAAAATCGTGATTTGAAAATCGTGATTTGAAAATCGTGATTTGAAAATCGTGATTTGAAAATCGTGATTTGAAAATCGTGATTTGAAAATCGTGATTTGAAAAACTAGATTTGAAAAACATGATTTGGAAACCTGGATTCGAAAAACCTGGATTCGAAAAACATGATTCGAAAGTCATGATTCGAATGTCATGATTCGAAAGTCATGATTCGAAAGTCATGATTCGAAAGTCATGATTCGAATGTCATGATTCGAAAGTCATGATTCGAAAGTCATGATTCGAAAGTCGTGATTCGAAAGTCATGATTCGAATGTCGTGATTCGAAAGTCGTGATTCGAAAGTCGTGATTCGAATGTCGTGATTCGAAAGTCGTGATTCGAAAGTCGTGATTCGAATGTCGTGATTCGAAAGTCGTGATTCGAAAGTCGTGATTCGAATGTCGTGATTCGAAAGTCGTGATTCGAAAGTCGTGATTCGAAAGTCGTGATTCGAAAGTCGTGATTCGAAAGTCGTGATTCGAAAGTCGTGATTCGAAAGTCGTGATTCGAAAGTCGTGATTCGAAAGTCGTGATTCGAAAGTCGTGATTCGAAAGTCGTGATTCGAAAGTCGTGATTCGAAAGTCGTGATTCGAAAGTCGTGATTCGAAAGTCGTGATTCGAAAGTCGTGATTCGAAAGTCGTGATTCGAAAGTCGTGATTCGAAAGTCGTGATTCGAAAGTCGTGATTCGAAAGTCGTGATTCGAAAGTCGTGATTCGAAAGTCGTGATTCGAAAGTCGTGATTCGAAAGTCGTGATTCGAAAGTCGTGATTCGAAAGTCGTGATTCGAAAGTCGTGATTCGAAAGTCGTGATTCGAAAGTCGTGATTCGAAAGTCGTGATTCGAAAGTCGTGATTCGAAAGTCGTGATTCGAAAGTCGTGATTCGAAAGTCGTGATTCGAAAGTCGTGATTCGAAAGTCGTGATTCGAAAGTCGTGATTCGAAAGTCGTGATTCGAAAGTCGTGATTCGAAAGTCGTGATTCGAAAGTCGTGATTCGAAAGTCGTGATTCGAAAGTCGTGATTCGAAAGTCGTGATTCGAAAGTCGTGATTCGAAAGTCGTGATTCGAAAGTCGTGATTCGAAAGTCGTGATTCGAAAGTCGTGATTCGAAAGTCGTGATTCGAAAGTCGTGATTCGAAAGTCGTGATTCGAAAGTCGTGATTCGAAAGTCGTGATTCGAAAGTCGTGATTCGAAAGTCGTGATTCGAAAGTCGTGATTCGAAAGTCGTGATTCGAAAGTCGTGATTCGAAAGTCGTGATTCGAAAGTCGTGATTCGAAAGTCGTGATTCGAAAGTCGTGATTCGAAAGTCGTGATTCGAAAGTCGTGATTCGAAAGTCGTGATTCGAAAGTCGTGATTCGAAAGTCGTGATTCGAAAGTCGTGATTCGAAAGTCGTGATTCGAAAGTCGTGATTCGAAAGTCGTGATTCGAAAGTCGTGATTCGAAAGTCGTGATTCGAAAGTCGTGATTCGAAAGTCGTGATTCGAAAGTCGTGATTCGAAAGTCGTGATTCGAAAGTCGTGATTCGAAAGTCGTGATTCGAAAGTCGTGATTCGAAAGTCGTGATTCGAAAGTCGTGATTCGAAAGTCGTGATTCGAAAGTCGTGATTCGAAAGTCGTGATTCGAAAGTCGTGATTCGAAAGTCGTGATTCGAAAGTCGTGATTCGAAAGTCGTGATTCGAAAGTCGTGATTCGAAAGTCGTGATTCGAAAGTCGTGATTCGAAAGTCGTGATTCGAAAGTCGTGATTCGAAAGTCGTGATTCGAAAGTCGTGATTCGAAAGTCGTGATTCGAAAGTCGTGATTCGAAAGTCGTGATTCGAAAGTCGTGATTCGAAAGTCGTGATTCGAAAGTCGTGATTCGAAAGTCGTGATTCGAAAGTCGTGATTCGAAAGTCGTGATTCGAAAGTCGTGATTCGAAAGTCGTGATTCGAAAGTCGTGATTCGAAAGTCGTGATTCGAAAGTCGTGATTCGAAAGTCGTGATTCGAAAGTCGTGATTCGAAAGTCGTGATTCGAAAGTCGTGATTCGAAAGTCGTGATTCGAAAGTCGTGATTCGAAAGTCGTGATTCGAAAGTCGTGATTCGAAAGTCGTGATTCGAAAGTCGTGATTCGAAAGTCGTGATTCGAAAGTCGTGATTCGAAAGTCGTGATTCGAAAGTCGTGATTCGAAAGTCGTGATTCGAAAGTCGTGATTCGAAAGTCGTGATTCGAAAGTCGTGATTCGAAAGTCGTGATTCGAAAGTCGTGATTCGAAAGTCGTGATTCGAAAGTCGTGATTCGAAAGTCGTGATTCGAAAGTCGTGATTCGAAAGTCGTGATTCGAAAGTCGTGATTCGAAAGTCGTGATTCGAAAGTCGTGATTCGAAAGTCGTGATTCGAAAGTCGTGATTCGAAAGTCGTGATTCGAAAGTCGTGATTCGAAAGTCGTGATTCGAAAGTCGTGATTCGAAAGTCGTGATTCGAAAGTCGTGATTCGAAAGTCGTGATTCGAAAGTCGTGATTCGAAAGTCGTGATTCGAAAGTCGTGATTCGAAAGTCGTGATTCGAAAGTCGTGATTCGAAAGTCGTGATTCGAAAGTCGTGATTCGAAAGTCGTGATTCGAAAGTCGTGATTCGAAAGTCGTGATTCGAAAGTCGTGATTCGAAAGTCGTGATTCGAAAGTCGTGATTCGAAAGTCGTGATTCGAAAGTCGTGATTCGAAAGTCGTGATTCGAAAGTCGTGATTCGAAAGTCGTGATTCGAAAGTCGTGATTCGAAAGTCGTGATTCGAAAGTCGTGATTCGAAAGTCGTGATTCGAAAGTCGTGATTCGAAAGTCGTGATTCGAAAGTCGTGATTCGAAAGTCGTGATTCGAAAGTCGTGATTCGAAAGTCGTGATTCGAAAGTCGTGATTCGAAAGTCGTGATTCGAAAGTCGTGATTCGAAAGTCGTGATTCGAAAGTCGTGATTCGAAAGTCGTGATTCGAAAGTCGTGATTCGAAAGTCGTGATTCGAAAGTCGTGATTCGAAAGTCGTGATTCGAAAGTCGTGATTCGAAAGTCGTGATTCGAAAGTCGTGATTCGAAAGTCGTGATTCGAAAGTCGTGATTCGAAAGTCGTGATTCGAAAGTCGTGATTCGAAAGTCGTGATTCGAAAGTCGTGATTCGAAAGTCGTGATTCGAAAGTCGTGATTCGAAAGTCGTGATTCGAAAGTCGTGATTCGAAAGTCGTGATTCGAAAGTCGTGATTCGAAAGTCGTGATTCGAAAGTCGTGATTCGAAAGTCGTGATTCGAAAGTCGTGATTCGAAAGTCGTGATTCGAAAGTCGTGATTCGAAAGTCGTGATTCGAAAGTCGTGATTCGAAAGTCGTGATTCGAAAGTCGTGATTCGAAAGTCGTGATTCGAAAGTCGTGATTCGAAAGTCGTGATTCGAAAGTCGTGATTCGAAAGTCGTGATTCGAAAGTCGTGATTCGAAAGTCGTGATTCGAAAGTCGTGATTCGAAAGTCGTGATTCGAAAGTCGTGATTCGAAAGTCGTGATTCGAAAGTCGTGATTCGAAAGTCGTGATTCGAAAGTCGTGATTCGAAAGTCGTGATTCGAAAGTCGTGATTCGAAAGTCGTGATTCGAAAGTCGTGATTCGAAAGTCGTGATTCGAAAGTCGTGATTCGAAAGTCGTGATTCGAAAGTCGTGATTCGAAAGTCGTGATTCGAAAGTCGTGATTCGAAAGTCGTGATTCGAAAGTCGTGATTCGAAAGTCGTGATTCGAAAGTCGTGATTCGAAAGTCGTGATTCGAAAGTCGTGATTCGAAAGTCGTGATTCGAAAGTCGTGATTCGAAAGTCGTGATTCGAAAGTCGTGATTCGAAAGTCGTGATTCGAAAGTCGTGATTCGAAAGTCGTGATTCGAAAGTCGTGATTCGAAAGTCGTGATTCGAAAGTCGTGATTCGAAAGTCGTGATTCGAAAGTCGTGATTCGAAAGTCGTGATTCGAAAGTCGTGATTCGAAAGTCGTGATTCGAAAGTCGTGATTCGAAAGTCGTGATTCGAAAGTCGTGATTCGAAAGTCGTGATTCGAAAGTCGTGATTCGAAAGTCGTGATTCGAAAGTCGTGATTCGAAAGTCGTGATTCGAAAGTCGTGATTCGAAAGTCGTGATTCGAAAGTCGTGATTCGAAAGTCGTGATTCGAAAGTCGTGATTCGAAAGTCGTGATTCGAAAGTCGTGATTCGAAAGTCGTGATTCGAAAGTCGTGATTCGAAAGTCGTGATTCGAAAGTCGTGATTCGAAAGTCGTGATTCGAAAGTCGTGATTCGAAAGTCGTGATTCGAAAGTCGTGATTCGAAAGTCGTGATTCGAAAGTCGTGATTCGAAAGTCGTGATTCGAAAGTCGTGATTCGAAAGTCGTGATTCGAAAGTCGTGATTCGAAAGTCGTGATTCGAAAGTCGTGATTCGAAAGTCGTGATTCGAAAGTCGTGATTCGAAAGTCGTGATTCGAAAGTCGTGATTCGAAAGTCGTGATTCGAAAGTCGTGATTCGAAAGTCGTGATTCGAAAGTCGTGATTCGAAAATCGTGATTCGAAAATCGTGATTCGAAAATCGTGATTCGAAAATCGTGATTCGAAAATCGTGAT
>CAWUCO010000025.1:0-158000 GCA_963920705.1 Odiellus spinosus | reverse complement strand
TTTATTATTTTTAGCCCAGAAGACTTTTTTTTCATTTTTAGCAAAAATCACTTAATCATTGGTTTCTAGACGAGAAAAAGTAATATTCATTTTCTGCCAAAATATCGTCATTTTTCATTTTTAGCAAAAATCAATTAATTTTTGGTTTCTAGATGAGATAACCTAATTTTCATTTTGAGGCAAAATTTCGTCATTTTTCGTTTTTAGCTATAAAAACCACATTTTTCATTTTTAGCTCAAATAACCTACTTTTTCGTTTTAAGCCAAAGTAGCCTCATTTATTATTTTTAGCCCAGAAGAGATATTTTTCATTTTTATTAAAAATCACTTAATCATTGGTTTCTAGACGAGAAAACGTAATATTCATTTTCTGCCAAAATATCGTCATTTTTCGTTTTTAGTCATAATAACCACATTTTTCATTTTTAGCTCAAATAACCTACTTTTTCGTTTTAAGCCAAAGTAGCCTCATTTATTATTTTTAGACCAGAAGAGATATTTTTCAATTTTTATTAAAAATCACTTAATCATTGGTTTCTAGACGAGAAAACGTAATATTCATTTTCTGCCAAAATATCGTCATTTTTCATTTTTAGCAAAAATCAATTAATTTTTGGTTTCTAGATGAGATAACCTAATTTTCATTTTGAGGCAAAATATCGTCATTTTTCGTTTTTAGCTATAAAAACCACATTTTCATTTTTAGCTCAAATAACCTACTTTTTCGTTTTAAGCCAAAGTAGCCTCATTTATTATTTTTAGCCCAGAAGACATATTTTTCATTTTTAACAAAAATCACTTAATCATTGGTTTCTAGACCAGAAAACGTAATATTCATTTTCTGCCAAAATATCGTCATTTTTCATTTTTAGCAATAATCACTTAATTTTTGGTTTCTAGACGAGATAACCTAATTTTCATTTTCAGCCAAAATATCGTCATTTTTCGTTTTTAGCTATAATAACCAAATTTTTCATTTTTAGCTCAAATAACCTACTTTTCGTTTTAAGCCAAAGTAGCCTCATTTATTATTTTTAGCCCAGAAGAGATATTTTTCATTTTTATCAAAAATCACTTAATTTTTGGTTTCTAGACGAGAAAACGTAATATTCATTTTCAGCCAAAATATCGTTTTAGCCCAAATAACCTAATTTTTCGATTTAAGCCAATGTAGCCTCATTTATTATTTTTAACCCAGAAGATGTATTTTTCATTTTTAGCAAAAATCACTTAATCATTGGTTTCTAGACGAGAAAACGTAATATTCATTTTCAGCAAAAATATCATCATTTTTCGTTTTTAGCTATAATAACCACATTTTTCATTTTTAGCTCAAATAACCTACTTTTTCGTTTTAAGCCAAAGTAGCCTCATTTATTATTTTTAGTTCAGAAGACAAATTTTTCATTTATAGCAAAAATCACTTAATTTTTGGTTTCTAGACGAGATAACATAATTTTCATTTTACGGCAAAATATCATTTTTCGTTTTTAGCAATAACAACCATATTTTTCATTCTTAGCTCAAATAACCTACTTTTTCGTTTGAAGCATAAGTAGCCTCATTTATTATTTTTAGCCCAGAAGACTTTTTTTTCATTTTTAGCAAAAATCACTTAATCGTTGATTTCTAGACGAGAAAAAGTAATATTTATTTTCAGCAAAAATATCATCATTTTTCGTTTTTAGCTATAATAACCACATTTTTCATTCTTAGCTCAAATAACCTACTTTTTCGTTTGAAGCATAAGTAGCCTCATTTATTATTTTTAGCCCAGAAGACTTTTTTTTCATTTTTATTAAAAATCACTTAATCATTGGTTTCTAGACGAGAAAACGTAATGTTCATTTTCTGCCAAAATATCGTCATTTTTCATTTTTAGCAAAAATCAATTAATTTTTGGTTTCTAGATGAGATAACCTAATTTTCATTTTGAGGCAAAATTTCGTCATTTTTCGTTTTTAGCTATAAAAACCACATTTTTCATTTTTAGCTCAAATAACCTACTTTTTCGTTTTAAGCCAAAGTAGCCTCATTTATTATTTTTAGCCCAGAAGAGATATTTTTCATTTTTATTAAAAATCACTTAATCATTGGTTTCTAGACGAGAAAACGTAATATTCATTTTCTGCCAAAATATCGTCATTTTTCGTTTTTAGTCATAATAACCACATTTTTCATTTTTAGCTCAAATAACCTACTTTTTCGTTTTAAGCCAAAGTAGCCTCATTTATTATTTTTAGCCCAGAAGAGATATTTTTCAATTTTTATTAAAAATCACTTAATCATTGGTTTCTAGACGAGAAAACGTAATATTCATTTTCTGCCAAAATATCGTCATTTTTCATTTTTAGCAAAAATCAATTAATTTTTGGTTTCTAGATGAGATAACCTAATTTTCATTTTGAGGCAAAATATCGTCATTTTTCGTTTTTAGCTATAAAAACCACATTTTCATTTTTAGCTCAAATAACCTACTTTTTCGTTTTAAGCCAAAGTAGCCTCATTTATTATTTTTAGCCCAGAAGACATATTTTTCATTTTTAACAAAAATCACTTAATCATTGGTTTCTAGACCAGAAAACGTAATATTCATTTTCTGCCAAAATATCGTCATTTTTCATTTTTAGCAATAATCACTTAATTTTTGGTTTCTAGACGAGATAACCTAATTTTCATTTTCAGCCAAAATATCGTCATTTTTCGTTTTTAGCTATAATAACCAAATTTTTCATTTTTAGCTCAAATAACCTACTTTTCGTTTTAAGCCAAAGTAGCCTCATTTATTATTTTTAGCCCAGAAGAGATATTTTTCATTTTTATCAAAAATCACTTAATTTTTGGTTTCTAGACGAGAAAACGTAATATTCATTTTCAGCCAAAATATCGTTTTAGCCCAAATAACCTAATTTTTCGATTTAAGCCAATGTAGCCTCATTTATTATTTTTAACCCAGAAGATGTATTTTTCATTTTTAGCAAAAATCACTTAATCATTGGTTTCTAGACGAGAAAACGTAATATTCATTTTCAGCAAAAATATCATCATTTTTCGTTTTTAGCTATAATAACCACATTTTTCATTTTTAGCTCAAATAACCTACTTTTTCGTTTTAAGCCAAAGTAGCCTCATTTATTATTTTTAGCACAGAAGAAATATTTTTCATTTTTAGCAAACATCACTTAAATTTTGGTTTCTAGACGAGATAACCTAATTTTCATTTTGATGCAAAATATCGTCATTTTTCGTTTTTAGCTATAATAACCACATTTTTCATTTTTAGCTCAAATAACCTTCTTTTTCGTTTGAAGCCTAAGTAGCCTCATTTATTATTTTTAGCCCAGAAGACTTATTTTTCATTTTTAGCAAAAATCACTTAATCATTGGTTTCTAGACGAGAAAACGTAATATTCATTTTCATCCAAAATATCGTCATTTTTCGTTTTTAGCTATAATAACCACATTTTTCTTTTTTAGCTCAAATAACCTACTTTTTCGTTTTAAGCAAAAGTAGCCTCATTTATTATTTTTAGCCCAGAAGACATATTTTCATTTTTATCAAAAATCACTTAATTTTTGGTTTCTAGACGAGAAAACGTAATATTCATTTTCAGCCAAAATATTGTTTTAGCCAAAATAACCTAATTTTTCGATTTAAGCCAATGTAACCTCATTTATTATTTTTAACCCAGAAGATGTATTTTTCATTTTTAGCAAAAATCACTTAATCATTGGTTTCTAGACGAGAAAACGTAATATTCATTTTCTGCCAAAATATCGTCATTTTTCGTTTTTAGCTATAATAACCTACTTTTTCGTTTTAAGCCAAAGTAGCCTCATTTATTATTTTTAACCCAGAAGAGATATTTTTCATTTTTATCAAAAATCACTTAATTTTTGATTTCTAGACGAGAAAACGTAGTATTCATTTTCAGCCAAAATATTGTTTTAGCTCAAATAACCTACTTTTTCTTTTTAAGCCAAAGTAGCATCATTTATTATTTTTAGCCCAGAAGACATATTTTTCATTTTTAGCAAAAATCACTTAATCATTGGTTTCTAGACGAGAAAACGTAATATTCATTTTCTGCCAAAATATCGTCATTTTTCGTTTTTAGCTATAATAACCACATTTTTCATTTTTAGCTCAAATAACCTAATTTTTCGATTTAAGCCAAAGTAGCCTCATTTATTATTTTTAACCCAGAAGATGTATTTTTCATTTTTAGCAAAAATCACTTAATCATTGGTTTCTAGACGAGAAAACTTAATATTCATTTTCAGCAAAAATATCATCATTTTTCGTTTTTAGCTATAATAACCACATTTTTCATTTTTAGCTCAAATAACCTACTTTTTCGTTTTAAGCTAAAGTAGCCTCATTTATTATTTTTAGCCCAGAAGACATATTTTTGATTTTTAGCAAAAGTCACTTAATCATTGGTTTCTAGACCATAAAACGTAATATTCATTTTCAGCCAAATATCGTCATTTATGTTTTTAGCTATAATAACCACATTTTTCATTTTTAGCTCAAATAACCTTATTTTTCGTTTGAAGCCTAAGTAGCCTCATTTATTATTTTTAGCCCAGAAGACTTATTTTTCATTTTTAGCAAAAATCACTTAATCATTGGTTTCTAGACGAGAAAACGTAATATTCATTTTGATCCAAAATATCGTCATTTTTCGTTTTTAGCTATAATAACCACATTTTTCTTTTTTAGCTCAAATAACCTACTTTTTCGTTTTAAGCAAAAGTAGCCTCATTTATTATTTTTAGCCCAGAAGACATATTTTTCATTTTTATCAAAAATCACTTAATTTTTGGTTTCAAGACGAGAAAACGTAATATTCATTTTCAGCCAAAATATTGTTTTAGCCCAAATAACCTAATTTTTCGATTTAAGCCAATGTAGCCTCATTTATTATTTTTAGCCCAGAAGATGTATTTTTCATTTTTAGCAAAAATCACTTAATCATTGGTTTCTAGACGAGAAAACGTAATATTCATTTTCTGCCAAAATATCGCCATTTTTCGTTTTTAGCTATAATAACCTACTTTTTCGTTTTAAGCCAAAGTAGCCTCATTTATTATTTTTAACCCAGAAGAGATATTTTTCATTTTTATCAAAAATCACTTAATTTTTGGTTTCTAGACGAGAAAACGTAACATTCATTTTCAGCCAAAATATTGTTTTAGCTCAAATAACCTACTTTTTCTTTTTAAGCCAAAGTAGCATCATTTATTATTTTTAGCCCAGAAGACATATTTTTCATTTTTAGCAAAAATCACTTAATCATTGGTTTCTAGACGAGAAAACGTAATATTCATTTTCTGCCAAAATATCGTCATTTTTCGTTTTTAGCTATAATAACCACATTTTTCATTTTTAGCTATAATAACCACATTTTTCATTTTTAGCTATAATAACCACATTTTTCATTTTTAGCTCAAATAACCTACTTTTTCTTTTTAAGCGAAAGTAGCATCATTTATTATTTTTAGCCCAGAAGACATATTTTTCATTTTTAGCAAAAATCACTTAATCATTGGTTTCTAGACGAGAAAACGTAATATTCATTTTCTGCCAAAATATCGTCATTTTTCGTTTTTAGCTATAATAACCACATTTTTCATTTTTAGCTCAAATAACCTAATTTTTCGATTTAAGCCAAAGTAGCCTCATTTATTATTTTTAACCCAGAAGATGTATTTTTCATTTTTATCAAAAATCACTTAATTTTTGGTTTCTAGACGAGAAAACGTAATATTCATTTTCAGCCAAAATATTGTTTTAGCCCAAATTACCTAATTTTTTCGATTTAAGCCAAAGTAGCCTCATTTATTATTTTTAGCCCAGAAGAGATATTTTTCATTTTTAGCAAACATCACTTAAATTTTGGTTTCTAGACGAGATAACCTAATTTTCATTTTGAGGCAAAATATCGACATTTTTCGTTCTTAGTTATAAAAACCACATTTTTCATTTTTAGCTCAAATAACCTACTTTTTCGTTTTAAGCCAAAGTAGCCTCATTTATTATTTTTAGCCCAGAAGACATATTTTTCATTTTTAGCAAAAATCACTTAATCATTGGTTTCTAGACGAGAAAACGTAATATTCATTTTCAGCAAAAATATCATCATTTTTCGTTTTTAGCTATAATAACCACATTTTTCATTTTTAGCTCAAATAACCTACTTTTTCGTTTTAAGCCAAAGTAGCCTCATTTATTATTTTTAGCCCAGAAGACATATTTTTGATTTTTAGCAAAAATCACTTAATCATTGGTTTCTAGACGAGAAAACGTAATATTCATTTTCAGCCAAAATATTGTTTTAGCCCAAATAACCTAATTTTTCGATTTAAGCCAATGTAGCCTCATTTATTATTTTTAGCCCAGAAGATGTATTTTTCATTTTTAGCAAAAATCACTTAATCATTGGTTTCTAGACGAGAAAACGTAATATTCATTTTCTGCCATAATATCGCCATTTTTCGTTTTTAGCTATAATAACCACATTTTTCTTTTTTAGCTCAAATAACCTACTTTTTCGTTTTAAGCAAAAGTAGCCTCATTTATTATTTTTAGCCCAGAAGACATATTTTTCATTTTTATCAAAAATCACTTAATTTTTGGTTTCTAGACGAGAAAACGTAATATTAATTTTCAGCCAAAATATTGTTTTAGCCCAAATAACCTAATTTTTCGATTTAAGCCAATGTAGCCTCATTTATTATTTTTAGCCCAGAAGATGTATTTTTCATTTTTAGAAAAAATCACTTAATCATTGGTTTCTAGACGAGAAAACGTAATATTCATTTTCTGCCAAAATATCGCCATTTTTCGTTTTTAGCTATAATAACCACATTATTCATTTTTAGCTCAAATAACCTACTTTTTCGTTTTAAGCCAAAGTAGCCTCATTTATTATTTTTAGCACAGAAGAAATATTTTTCATTTTTAGCAAACATCACTTAAATTTTGGTTTCTAGACGAGATAACCTAATTTTCATTTTGAGGCAAAATATCGACATTTTTCGTTCTTAGTTATAAAAACCACATTTTTCATTTTTAGCTCAAATAGCCTACTTTTTCGTTTTAAGCTAAAGTAGCCTTATTTATTATTTTTAGCCCAGAAGACATATTTTTGATTTTTAGCAAAAGTCACTTAATCATTGGTTTCTTGACCATAAAACGTAATATTCATTTTCAGCCAAATATCGTCATTTTTCGTTTTTAGCTATAATAACCACATTTTTCATTTTTAGCTCAAATAACCTTCTTTTTCGTTTGAAGCCTAAGTAGCCTCATTTATTATTTTTAGCCCAGAAGACTTATTTTTCATTTTTAGCAAAAATCACTTAATCATTGGTTTCTAGACGAGAAAACGTAACATTCATTTTCAGCCAAAATATCGTCATTTTTCGATTTTAGCTATAATAACCCCATTTTTCATTTTTAGCTCAAATAACCTTCTTTTTCGTTTGAAGCCTAAGTAGCCTCATTTATTATTTTTAGCCCAGAAGACTTATTTTTCATTTTTAGCAAAAATCACTTAATAATTGGTTTCTAGACGAGAAAACTTAATATTCATTTTCAGCAAAAACATCATCATATATCGTTTTTAGCTATAATAACCACATTTTTCATTTTTAGCTCAAATAACCTATTTTTTCGTTTTAAGCCAAAGTAGCCTCATTTATTATTTTTAGCCCAGAAGAGATATTTTTCATTTTTTTCAAAAAATCACTTAATTTTTGGTTTCTAGACGAGAAAACGTAATATTCATTTTCAGCCAAAATATTGTTTTAGCCCAAATTACCTAATTTTTTCGATTTAAGCCAATGTAGCCTCATTTATTATTTTTAGCCCAGAAGATGTATTTTTCATTTTTAGCAAAAATCACTTAATCATTGGTTTCTAGACGAGAAAACGTAATATTCATTTTCTGCCAAAATATCGTCATTTTTCGTTTTTAGCTAGAATAATCACATTTTCATTTTTAGCTCCAATAACCTACTTTTTCGTTTTAAGCCAAAGTAGCCTCATTTATTATTTTTAGCCCAGAAGAGATATTTTTCATTTTTAGCAAACATCACTTAAATTTTGGTTTCTAGACGAGATAACCTAATTTTCATTTTGAGGCAAAATATCGACATTTTTCGTTCTTAGTTATAAAAACCACATTTTTCATTTTTATAAAAAATCACTTAATTTTTGGTTTCTAGACGAGAAAACGTAATATTCATTTTCAGCCAAAATATTGTTTTAGCTCAAATAACCTACTTTTTCTTTTTAAGCCAAAGTAGCATCATTTATTATTTTTAGCCCAGAAGACATATTTTTGATTTTTAGCAAAAATCACTTAATCATTGGTTACTAGACGAGAAAACGTAATATTCATTTTCAGCCAAAATATCGTCATTTTTCGATTTTAGCTATAATAACCACATTTTTCATTTTTAGCTCAAATAACCTTCTTTTTCGTTTGAAGCCTAAGTAGCCTCATTTATTATTTTTAGCCCAGAAGACTTATTTTTCATTTTTAGCAAAAATCACTTAATAATTGGTTTCTAGACGAGAAAACGTAATATTTATTTTCAGCCAAAATATCGTCATTTTTCGTTTTTAGCTATAATAACCACATTTTTCTTTTTTAGCTCAAATAACCTACTTTTTCGTTTTAAGCCAAAGTAGCCTCATTTATTATTTTTAGCCCAGAAGAGATATTTTTCATTTTTATCAAAAATCACTTAATTTTTGGTTTCTAGACGAGAAAACGTAATATTCATTTTCTGCCAAAATATCGTCATTTTTCATTTTTAGCTATAAAAACCATTTTTCTTTTTTAGCTCAAATAACCTACTTTTTCGTCTTAAGCCAAAGTAGCCTCATTTATTATTTTTAGCCCAGAAGACATATTTTTCATTTTTATCAAAAATCACTTAATTTTTGGTTTCTAGACGAGAAAACGTAATATTCATTTTCAGCCAAAATATCGTCATTTTTCGTTTTTAGCTATAAAAACCACATTTTTCATTTTTAGCTCAAATAACCTACTTTTTCGTTTTAAGCCAAAGTAGCCTCATTTATTATTTTTAGCCCAGAAGACATATTTTTCATTTTTAACAAAAATCTCTTAATCATTGGTTTCTAGACCATAAAACGTAATATTCATTTTCAGCCAAATATCGTCATTTTTCGTTTTTAGCTATAAAAACCACATTTTTCATTTTTAGCTCAAATAACCTACTTTTTCGTTTTAAGCCAAAGTAGCCTCATTTATTATTTTTAGCCCAGAAGACATATTTTTCATTTTTAACAAAAATCTCTTAATCATTGGTTTCTAGACCATAAAACGTAATATTCATTTTCAGCCAAATATCGTCATTTTTCGTTTTTAGCTATAAAAACCACATTTTTCATTTTTAGCTCAAATAACCTACTTTTTCGTTTTAAGCCAAAGTAGCCTCATTTATTATTTTTAGCCCAGAAGACATATTTTTCATTTTTAACAAAAATCTCTTAATCATTGGTTTCTAGACCATAAAACGTAATATTCATTTTCAGCCAAATATCGTCATTTTTCGTTTTTAGCTATAATAACCACATTTTTCATTTTTAGCTCAAATAACCTTCTTTTTCGTTTGAAGCCTAAAAAGCCTCATTTATTATTTTTAGCCCAGAAGACTTATTTTTCATTTTTAGCAAAAATCACTTAATCATTGGTTTCTAGACGAGAAAACGTAATATTCATTTTCAGCCAAAATATCGTCATTTTTCGATTTTAGCTATAATAACCACATTTTTCATTTTTAGCTCAAATAACCTTCTTTTTCGTTTGAAGCCAAAGTAGCCTCATTTATTATTTTTAGCCCAGAAGACATATTTTTCATTTTTAACAAAAATCTCTTAATCATTGGTTTCTAGACCATAAAACGTAATATTCATTTTCAGCCAAATATCGTCATTTTTCGTTTTTAGCTATAATAACCACATTTTTCATTTTTAGCTCAAATAACCTTCTTTTTCGTTTGAAGCCTAAGTAGCCTCATTCATTATTTTTAGCCCAGAAGACTTATTTTTCATTTTTAGCAAAAATCACTTAATCATTGGTTTCTAGACGAGAAAACGTAATATTTATTTTCAGCCAAAATATCGTCATTTTTCGTTTTTAGCTATAATAACCACATTTTTCATTTTTAGCTCAAATAACCTTCTTTTTCGTTTGAAGCCTAAGTAGCCTCATTTATTATTTTTAGCCCAGAAGACTTATTTTTCATTTTTAGCAAAAATCACTTAATAATTGGTTTCTAGACGAGAAAACGTAATATTCATTTTCAGCCAAATATCGTCATTTTTCGTTTTTAGCTATAAAAACCACATTTTTCATTTTTAGCTCAAATAACCTACTTTTTCGTTTTAAGCCAAAGTAGCCTCATTTATTATTTTTAGCCCAGAAGACATATTTTTCATTTTTAACAAAAATCTCTTAATCATTGGTTTCTAGACCATAAAACGTAATATTCATTTTCAGCCAAATATCGTCATTTTTCGTTTTTAGCTATAATAACCACATTTTTCATTTTTAGCTCAAATAACCTTCTTTTTCGTTTGAAGCCTAAAAAGCCTCATTTATTATTTTTAGCCCAGAAGACTTATTTTTCATTTTTAGCAAAAATCACTTAATCATTGGTTTCTAGACGAGAAAACGTAATATTCATTTTCAGCCAAAATATCGTCATTTTTCGATTTTAGCTATAATAACCACATTTTTCATTTTTAGCTCAAATAACCTTCTTTTTCGTTTGAAGCCAAAGTAGCCTCATTTATTATTTTTAGCCCAGAAGACATATTTTTCATTTTTAACAAAAATCTCTTAATCATTGGTTTCTAGACCATAAAACGTAATATTCATTTTCAGCCAAATATCGTCATTTTTCGTTTTTAGCTATAATAACCACATTTTTCATTTTTAGCTCAAATAACCTTCTTTTTCGTTTGAAGCCTAAGTAGCCTCATTCATTATTTTTAGCCCAGAAGACTTATTTTTCATTTTTAGCAAAAATCACTTAATCATTGGTTTCTAGACGAGAAAACGTAATATTTATTTTCAGCCAAAATATCGTCATTTTTCGTTTTTAGCTATAATAACCACATTTTTCATTTTTAGCTCAAATAACCTTCTTTTTCGTTTGAAGCCTAAGTAGCCTCATTTATTATTTTTAGCCCAGAAGACTTATTTTTCATTTTTAGCAAAAATCACTTAATAATTGGTTTCTAGACGAGAAAACGTAATATTCATTTTCAGCAAAAATATCATCATTTTTCGTTTTTAGCTATAATAACCACATTTTTCATTTTTAGCTCAAATAACCTACTTTTTCGTTTTAAGCCAAAGTAGCCTCATTTATTATTTTTAGCCCAGAAGACATATTTTTGATTTTTATCAAAAATCACTTAATTTTGGGTTTCTAGACGAGAAAACGTAATATTAATTTTCAGCCAAAATATTGTTTTAGCCCAAATAACCTAATTTTCCGATTTAAGCCAAAGTAGCCTCATTTATTATTTTTAACCCAGAAGATGTATTTTTCATTTTTAGCAAAAATCACTTAATCATTGGTTTCTAGACGAGAAAACGTAATATTCATTTTCTGCCAAAATATCGTCATTTTTCATTTTTAGCTATAAAAACCATTTTTCTTTTTTAGCTCAAATAACCTACTTTTTCGTCTTAAGCCAAAGTAGCCTCATTTATTATTTTTAGCCCAGAAGACATATTTTTCATTTTTATCAAAAATCACTTAATTTTTGGTTTCTAGACGAGAAAACGTAATATTCATTTTCAGCCAAAATATCGTCATTTTTCGTTTTTAGCTATAAAAACCACATTTTTCATTTTTAGCTCAAATAACCTACTTTTTCGTTTTAAGCCAAAGTAGCCTCATTTATTATTTTTAGCCCAGAAGACATATTTTTCATTTTTAACAAAAATCTCTTAATCATTGGTTTCTAGACGAGAAAACGTATTATTCATTTTCTGTCAAAATATCGTTATTTTTCATTTTTATCAAAAATCACTTAATAATTGGTTTCTAGACGAGAAAACGTAATATTCATTTTCAGCAAAAATATCATCATTTTTCGTTTTTAGCTATAATAACCACATTTTTCATTTTTAGCTCAAATAACCTTCTTTTTCGTTTTAAGCCAAAGTAGCCTCATTTATTATTTTTAGCCCAGAAGACATATTTTTCATTTTTAACAAAAATCTCTTAATCATTGGTTTCTAGACCATAAAACGTAATATTCATTTTCAGCCAAATATCGTCATTTTTCGTTTTTAGCTATAATAACCACATTTTTCATTTTTAGCTCAAATAACCTTCTTTTTCGTTTGAAGCCTAAGTAGCCTCATTCATTATTTTTAGCCCAGAAGACTTATTTTTCATTTTTAGCAAAAATCACTTAATCATTGGTTTCTAGACGAGAAAACGTAATATTTATTTTCAGCCAAAATATCGTCATTTTTCGTTTTTAGCTATAATAACCACATTTTTCATTTTTAGCTCAAATAACCTTCTTTTTCGTTTGAAGCCTAAGTAGCCTCATTTATTATTTTTAGCCCAGAAGACTTATTTTTCATTTTTAGCAAAAATCACTTAATAATTGGTTTCTAGACGAGAAAACGTAATATTCATTTTCAGCAAAAATATCATCATTTTTCGTTTTTAGCTATAATAACCACATTTTTCATTTTTAGCTCAAATAACCTACTTTTTCGTTTTAAGCCAAAGTAGCCTCATTTATTATTTTTAGCCCAGAAGACATATTTTTGATTTTTATCAAAAATCACTTAATTTTGGGTTTCTAGACGAGAAAACGTAATATTAATTTTCAGCCAAAATATTGTTTTAGCCCAAATAACCTAATTTTCCGATTTAAGCCAAAGTAGCCTCATTTATTATTTTTAACCCAGAAGATGTATTTTTCATTTTTAGCAAAAATCACTTAATCATTGGTTTCTAGACGAGAAAACGTAATATTCATTTTCTGCCAAAATATCGTCATTTTTCATTTTTAGCTATAAAAACCATTTTTCTTTTTTAGCTCAAATAACCTACTTTTTCGTCTTAAGCCAAAGTAGCCTCATTTATTATTTTTAGCCCAGAAGACATATTTTTCATTTTTATCAAAAATCACTTAATTTTTGGTTTCTAGACGAGAAAACGTAATATTCATTTTCAGCCAAAATATCGTCATTTTTCGTTTTTAGCTATAAAAACCACATTTTTCATTTTTAGCTCAAATAACCTACTTTTTCGTTTTAAGCCAAAGTAGCCTCATTTATTATTTTTAGCCCAGAAGACATATTTTTCATTTTTAACAAAAATCTCTTAATCATTGGTTTCTAGACGAGAAAACGTATTATTCATTTTCTGTCAAAATATCGTTATTTTTCATTTTTATCAAAAATCACTTAATAATTGGTTTCTAGACGAGAAAACGTAATATTCATTTTCAGCAAAAAATATCATCATTTTTCGTTTTTAGCTATAATAACCACATTTTTCATTTTTAGCTCAAATAACCTACTTTTTCGTTTTAAGCCAAAGTAGCCTCATTTATTATTTTTAGCCCAGAAGACATATTTTTCATTTTTAACAAAAATCTCTTAATCATTGGTTTCTAGACGAGAAAACGTATTATTCATTTTCTGTCAAAATATCGTTATTTTTCATTTTTAGCAAAAATCACTTAATTTTTGGTTTCTAGATGAGATAACCTAATTTTCATTTTGAGGCAAAATATCGTCATTTTTCGTTTTTAGCTATAAAAACCACATTTTTCATTTTTAGCTCAAATAACCTACTTTTTCGTTTTAAGCCAAAGTAGCCTCATTTATTATTTTTAGCCCAGAAGACATATTTTTCATTTTTAGCAAAAATCACTTAATCATTGGTTTCTAGACCAGAAAACGTAATATTCCGTTTCAGCCAAATATCGTCATTTTTCGTTTTGAGCTATAATAACCACATTTTTCATTTTTAGCTCAAATAAAATACTTTTTTCGTTTTAATCCTTAGTAGCCTCATTTATTATTTTTAGCCCAGAAGACATATTTTTAATTTTTAGCAAAAATCACTTAATTTTTGGTTTCTAGATGAGATAACCTAATTTTCATTTTGAGGCAAAATATCGTCATTTTTCGCTTTTAGCTATAAAAACCACATTTTTCATTTTTAGCTTAAATAACCTACTTTTTCGTTTTAAGCCATAGTAGCCTCATTTATTATTTTTAGCCCAGAAGACATATTTTTCATTTTTAGCAAAAATCACTTAATGTTTGGTTTCTAGACGAGATCACCTAATTTTCATTTTCAGCCAAAATATCGTCATTTTCCGTTTTTAGCTATAATAACCACATTTTTCATTTTTAGCTCAAATAAACTACTTTTTCATTTTAAGCCAAAGTAGCCTCATTTATTATTTTTAGCCCAGAAGAGATATTTTTCATTTTTATCAAAAATCACTTAATTTTTCGTTTTAAGCCAAAGTAGCCTCATTTATTATTTTTAGCCCAGAAGAGATATTTTTCATTTTTATCAAAAATCACTTAATTTTTGGTTTCTAGACGAGAAAACGTAATATTCATTTTTCTGCCAAAATATCGTCATTTTTCATTTTTAGCTATAAAAACCGCATTTTTCATTTTTAGCTCAAATAACCTACTTTTTCGTCTTAAGCCAAAGTAGCCTCATTTATTATTTTTAGCCCAGAAGACATATTTTTCATTTTTATCAAAAATCACTTAATTTTTGGTTTCCAGACGAGAAAACGTAATATTCATTTTCAGCCAAAATATTGTTTTAGCCCAAATAACCAAATTTTTCGTTTTAAGCCAAATTAGCCTCATTTATTATTTTTAGCCCTGAAGAGATATTTTCATTTTTATCAAAAATCACTTAATTTTTGGTTTCTAGACGAGAAAACGTATTATTCATTTTCAGCCAAAATATCGTCATTTTTCGTTTTTAGCTACAATAACCACATTTTTCATTTTTAGCTCAAATAACCTACTTTTTCGTTTTAAGCCAAAGTAGCCTCATTTATTATTTTTAGCCCTGAAGAGATATTTTTCATTTTTAGCAAAAATCACTTAATCATTGGTTTCTAGACGAGATAACCTAATTTTCATTTTGAGGCAAAATATCGTCATTTTTCGTTTTTAGCTATAAAAACCACATTTTTCATTTTTAGCTCAAATAACCTACTTTTTCGTTTTAAGCCAAAGTAGCCTCATTTATTATTTTTAGCCCAGAAGACATATTTTTCATTTTTAACAAAAATCACTTAATCATTGGTTTCTAGACCAGAAAACGTAATATTCATTTTCAGCCAAATATCGTCATTTTTCGTTTTGAGCTATAATAACCACATTTTTCATTTTTAGCTCAAATAACCTTCTTTTTCGTTTGAAGCCAAAGTAGCCTCATTGATTATTTTTAGCCCAGAAGACATATTTTTCATTATTAGCAAAAATCACTTAATCATTGGTTTCTAGACGAGAAAACGTAATGTTCATTTTCTGCCAAAATATCGTCATTTTTCATTTTTAGCAATAATCACTTAATTTTTGGTTTCTAGACGAGATAACCTAATTTTCATTTTCAGCCAAAATATCGTCATTTTTCGTTTTTAGCTATAATAACCACATTTTTCATTTTTAGCTCAAATAACCTACTTTTTCGTTTTAAGCCAAAGTAGCCTCATTTATTATTTTTAGCCCAGAAGACATATTTTTCATTTTCATCAAAAATCACTTAATTTTTGGTTTCTAGACGAGAAAACGTAATATTCATTTTCAGCCAAAATATTGTTTTAGCCCAAATAACCTAATTTTTCGATTTAAGCCAATGTAGCCTCATTTATTATTTTTAACCCAGAAGATGTATTTTTCATTTTTAGCAAAAATCACTTAATCATTGGTTTTTAGACGAGAAAACGTAATATTCATTTTCTGCCAAAATATCGTCATTTTTCGTTTTTAGCTATAATAACCACATTTTTCATTTTTAGCTCAAATAACCTACTTTTTCGTTTTAAGCCAAAGTAGCCTCATTTATTATTTTTAGCCCAGAAGAGATATTTTTCATTTTTATCAAAAATCACTTAATTTTTGGTTTCTAGACGAGAAAACGTAATATTCATTTTCAGCCAAAATATTGTTTTAGCCCAAATAAAATAATTTTTCGATTTAAGCCAATGTAGCCTCATTTATTATTTTTAACCCAGAAGATGTATTTTTCATTTTTAGCAAAAATCACTTAATCATTGGTTTCTAGACGAGAAAACGTAATATTCATTTTCAGCAAAAATATTATCATTTTTCGTTTTTAGCTATAATAACCTACTTTTTCGTTTTAAGCCAAAGTAGCCTCATTTATTATTTTTAGCCCAGAAGACATATTTTTCATTTTTAGCAAAAATCACTTAATCATTGGTTTCTAGACGAGAAAACGAAATATTCATTTTCAGCCAAAATATCGTCATTTTTCGTTTTTAGCTATATTAACCACATTTTTCTTTTTTAGCTCAAATAACCTACTTTTTCGTTTTAAGCCAAAGTAGTTTCATTTATTATTTTTAGCCCAGAAGACATATTTTTCATTTTTATCAAAAATCACTTAATTTTTGGTTTCTAGACGAGAAAACGTAATATTCATTTTCAGCCAAAATATTGTTTTAGCCCAAATAACCTAATTTTTCGATTTAAGCCAATGTAGCCTCATTTATTATTTTTAACCCAGAAGATGTATTTTTCATTTTTAGCAAAAATCACTTAATCATTGGTTTCTAGACGAGAAAACGTAATATTCATTTTCTGCCAAAATATCGCCATTTTTCGTTCTTAGCTATAATAACCACATTTTTCATTTTTAGCTCAAATAACCTACTTTTTCGTTTTAAGCCAAAGTAGCCTCATTTATTATTTTTATCCCAGAAGACATATTTTTGATTTTTAGCAAAAATCACTTAATCATTGGTTTCTAGACCATAAAACGTAATATTCATTTTCAGCCAAATATCGTCATTTTTCGTTTTTAGCTAAAATAACCACATTTTTCATTTTTAGCTCAAATAACCTTCTTTTTCGTTTGAAGCCTAAGTAGCCTCATTTATTATTTTTAGCCCAGAAGACTTATTTTTCATTTTTAGCAAAAATCACTTAATCATTGGTTTCTAGACGAGAAAACGTAATATTCATTTTCAGCCAAATATCGTCATTTTTCGTTTTTAGCTATAATAACCACATTTTTCATTTTTAGCTCAAATAACCTATTTTTTCGTTTTAAGCCAAAGTAGCCTCATTTATTATTTTTAGCCCAGAAGAGATATTTTTCATTTTTAGCAAACATCACTTAAATTTTGGTTTCTAGACGAGATAACCTAATTTTCATTTTGAGGCAAAATATCGACACATTTCGTTCTTAGTTATAAAAACCACATTTTTCATTTTTAGCTCAAATAACCTACTTTTTCGTTTTAAGCCAAAGTAGCCTCATTTATTATTTTTAGCCCAGAAGACATATTTTTGATTTTTAGCAAAAATCACTTAATCATTGGTTTCTAGACCATAAAACGTAATATTCATTTTCAGCCAAATATCGTCATTTTTCGTTTTTAGCTATACTAACCACATTTTTCATTTTTAGCTCAAATAACCTACTTTTTCGTTTTAAGCCAAAGTAGCCTCATTTATTATTTTTAGCCCAGAAGACATATTTTTCATTTTTAGCAAAAATCACTTAATCATTGGTTTCTAGACGAGAAAACGAAATATTCATTTTCAGCCAAAATATCGTCATTTTTCGTTTTTAGCTATAATAACCACATTTTTCATTTTTAGCTCAAATAACATACTTTTTCGTTTTAAGCCAAAGTAGCCTCATTTATTATTTTTGGCCCAGAAGAGATATTTTTCATTTTTATCAAAAATCACTTAATTTTTCGTTTTAAGCCAAAGTAGCCTCATTTATTATTTTTAGCCCAGAAGAGATATTTTTCATTTTTAGCAAAAATCACATAATTTTTGGTTTCTAGATGAGATAACCTAATTTTCATTTTGAGGCAAAAATCACTTAATTTTTGGTTTCTAGATGAGATAACCTAATTTTCATTTTGAGGCAAAATATCGTCATTTTTCGTTTTTAGCTATAATAACCACATTTTTCATTTTTAGCTCAAATAACCTACTTTTTCGTTTTAAGCCAAAGTAGCCTCATTTATTATTTTTAGCCCAGAAGACATATTTTTGATTTTTATCAAAAATCACTTAATTTTGGGTTTCTAGACGAGAAAACGTAATATTAATTTTCAGCCAAAATATTGTTTTAGCCCAAATAACCTAATTTTCCGATTTAAGCCAAAGTAGCCTCATTTATTATTTTTAACCCAGAAGATGTATTTTTCATTTTTAGCAAAAATCACTTAATCATTGGTTTCTAGACGAGAAAACGTAATATTCATTTTCTGCCAAAATATCGTCATTTTTCATTTTTAGCTATAAAAACCATTTTTCTTTTTTAGCTCAAATAACCTACTTTTTCGTCTTAAGCCAAAGTAGCCTCATTTATTATTTTTAGCCCAGAAGACATATTTTTCATTTTTATCAAAAATCACTTAATTTTTGGTTTCTAGACGAGAAAACGTAATATTCATTTTCAGCCAAAATATCGTCATTTTTCGTTTTTAGCTATAAAAACCACATTTTTCATTTTTAGCTCAAATAACCTACTTTTTCGTTTTAAGCCAAAGTAGCCTCATTTATTATTTTTAGCCCAGAAGACATATTTTTCATTTTTAACAAAAATCTCTTAATCATTGGTTTCTAGACGAGAAAACGTATTATTCATTTTCTGTCAAAATATCGTTATTTTTCATTTTTAGCAAAAATCACTTAATAATTGGTTTCTAGACGAGAAAAAGTAATATTCATTTTCAGCAAAAATATCATCATTTTTCGTTTTTAGCTATAATAACCACATTTTTCATTTTTAGCTCAAATAACCTACTTTTTCGTTTTAAGCCAAAGTAGCCTCATTTATTATTTTTAGCCCAGAAGACATATTTTTCATTTTTAACAAAAATCTCTTAATCATTGGTTTCTAGACGAGAAAACGTATTATTCATTTTCTGTCAAAATATCGTTATTTTTCATTTTTAGCAAAAATCACTTAATTTTTGGTTTCTAGATGAGATAACCTAATTTTCATTTTGAGGCAAAATATCGTCATTTTTCGTTTTTAGCTATAAAAACCACATTTTTCATTTTTAGCTCAAATAACCTACTTTTTCGTTTTAAGCCAAAGTAGCCTCATTTATTATTTTTAGCCCAGAAGACATATTTTTCATTTTTAGCAAAAATCACTTAATCATTGGTTTCTAGACCAGAAAACGTAATATTCCGTTTCAGCCAAATATCGTCATTTTTCGTTTTGAGCTATAATAACCACATTTTTCATTTTTAGCTCAAATAAAATACTTTTTTCGTTTTAATCCTTAGTAGCCTCATTTATTATTTTTAGCCCAGAAGACATATTTTTAATTTTTAGCAAAAATCACTTAATTTTTGGTTTCTAGATGAGATAACCTAATTTTCATTTTGAGGCAAAATATCGTCATTTTTCGCTTTTAGCTATAAAAACCACATTTTTCATTTTTAGCTTAAATAACCTACTTTTTCGTTTTAAGCCATAGTAGCCTCATTTATTATTTTTAGCCCAGAAGACATATTTTTCATTTTTAGCAAAAATCACTTAATGTTTGGTTTCTAGACGAGATCACCTAATTTTCATTTTCAGCCAAAATATCGTCATTTTCCGTTTTTAGCTATAATAACCACATTTTTCATTTTTAGCTCAAATAAACTACTTTTTCATTTTAAGCCAAAGTAGCCTCATTTATTATTTTTAGCCCAGAAGAGATATTTTTCATTTTTATCAAAAATCACTTAATTTTTCGTTTTAAGCCAAAGTAGCCTCATTTATTATTTTTAGCCCTGAAGAGATATTTTCATTTTTATCAAAAATCACTTAATTTTTGGTTTCTAGACGAGAAAACGTAATATTCATTTTCAGCCAAAATATCGTCATTTTTCGTTTTTAGCTACAATAACCACATTTTTCATTTTTAGCTCAAATAACCTACTTTTTCGTTTTAAGCCAAAGTAGCCTCATTTATTATTTTTAGCCCTGAAGAGATATTTTTCATTTTTAGCAAAAATCACTTAATCATTGGTTTCTAGACGAGATAACCTAATTTTCATTTTGAGGCAAAATATCGTCATTTTTCGTTTTTAGCTATAAAAACCACATTTTTCATTTTTAGCTCAAATAACCTACTTTTTCGTTTTAAGCCAAAGTAGCCTCATTTATTATTTTTAGCCCAGAAGACATATTTTTCATTTTTAACAAAAATCACTTAATCATTGGTTTCTAGACCAGAAAACGTAATATTCATTTTCAGCCAAATATCGTCATTTTTCGTTTTGAGCTATAATAACCACATTTTTCATTTTTAGCTCAAATAACCTTCTTTTTCGTTTGAAGCCAAAGTAGCCTCATTGATTATTTTTAGCCCAGAAGACATATTTTTCATTATTAGCAAAAATCACTTAATCATTGGTTTCTAGACGAGAAAACGTAATGTTCATTTTCTGCCAAAATATCGTCATTTTTCATTTTTAGCAATAATCACTTAATTTTTGGTTTCTAGACGAGATAACCTAATTTTCATTTTCAGCCAAAATATCGTCATTTTTCGTTTTTAGCTATAATAACCACATTTTTCATTTTTAGCTCAAATAACCTACTTTTTCGTTTTAAGCCAAAGTAGCCTCATTTATTATTTTTAGCCCAGAAGACATATTTTTCATTTTCATCAAAAATCACTTAATTTTTGGTTTCTAGACGAGAAAACGTAATATTCATTTTCAGCCAAAATATTGTTTTAGCCCAAATAACCTAATTTTTCGATTTAAGCCAATGTAGCCTCATTTATTATTTTTAACCCAGAAGATGTATTTTTCATTTTTAGCAAAAATCACTTAATCATTGGTTTCTAGACGAGAAAACGTAATATTCATTTTCTGCCAAAATATCGTCATTTTTCGTTTTTAGCTATAATAACCACATTTTTCATTTTTAGCTCAAATAACCTACTTTTTCGTTTTAAGCCAAAGTAGCCTCATTTATTATTTTTAGCCCAGAAGAGATATTTTTCATTTTTATCAAAAATCACTTAATTTTTGGTTTCTAGACGAGAAAACGTAATATTCATTTTCGGCCAAAATATTGTTTTAGCCCAAATAACCTAATTTTTCGATTTAAGCCAATGTAGCCTCATTTATTATTTTTAACCCAGAAGATGTATTTTTCATTTTTAGCAAAAATCACTTAATCATTGGTTTCTAGACGAGAAAACGTAATATTCATTTTCTGCCAAAATATCGTCATTTTTCGTTCTTAGCTATAATAACCACATTTTTCATTTTTAGCTCAAATAACCTACTTTTTCGTTTTAAGCCAAAGTAGCCTCATTTATTATTTTTATCCCAGAAGACATATTTTTGATTTTTAGCAAAAATCACTTAATCATTGGTTTCTAGACCATAAAACGTAATATTCATTTTCAGCCAAATATCGTCATTTTTCGTTTTTAGCTAAAATAACCACATTTTTCATTTTTAGCTCAAATAACCTTCTTTTTCGTTTGAAGCCTAAGTAGCCTCATTTATTATTTTTAGCCCAGAAGACTTATTTTTCATTTTTAGCAAAAATCACTTAATCATTGGTTTCTAGACGAGAAAACGTAATATTCATTTTCAGCCAAATATCGTCATTTTTCGTTTTTAGCTATAATAACCACATTTTTCATTTTTAGCTATAATAACCACATTTTTCATTTTTAGCTCAAATAACCTATTTTTTCGTTTTAAGCCAAAGTAGCCTCATTTATTATTTTTAGCCCAGAAGAGATATTTTTCATTTTTAGCAAACATCACTTAAATTTTGGTTTCTAGACGAGATAACCTAATTTTCATTTTGAGGCAAAATATCGACACATTTCGTTCTTAGCTATAAAAACCACATTTTTCATTTTTAGCTCAAATAACCTACTTTTTCGTTTTAAGCCAAAGTAGCCTCATTTATTATTTTTAGCCCAGAAGACATATTTTTGATTTTTAGCAAAAATCACTTAATCATTGGTTTCTAGACCATAAAACGTAATATTCATTTTCAGCCAAATATCGTCATTTTTCGTTTTTAGCTATAATAACCACATTTTTCATTTTTAGCTCAAATAACCTACTTTTTCGTTTTAAGCCAAAGTAGCCTCATTTATTATTTTTAGCATAGAAGACATATTTTTCATTTTTAGCAAAAATCACTTAATCATTGGTTTCTAGACGAGAAAACGAAATATTCATTTTCAGCCAAAATATCGTCATTTTTCGTTTTTAGCTATAATAACCACATTTTTCATTTTTAGCTCAAATAACATACTTTTTCGTTTTAAGCCAAAGTAGCCTCATTTATTATTTTTGGCCCAGAAGAGATATTTTTCATTTTTATCAAAAATCACTTAATTTTTCGTTTTAAGCCAAAGTAGCCTCATTTATTATTTTTAGCCAAGAAGAGATATTTTTCATTTTTAGCAAAAATCACATAATTTTTGGTTTCTAGATGAGATAACCTAATTTTCATTTTGAGGCAAAAATCACTTAATTTTTGGTTTCTAGATGAGATAACCTAATTTTCATTTTGAGGCAAAATATCGTCATTTTTCGTTTTTAGCTATAAAAACCACATTTTTCATTTTTAGCTCAAATAACCTACTTTTTCGTTTTAAGCCAAAGTAGCCTCATTTATTATTTTTGGCCCAGAAGAGATATTTTTCATTTTTATCAAAAATCACTTAATTTTTCGTTTTAAGCCAAAGTAGCCTCATTTATTATTTTTAGCCCAGAAGAGATATTTTTCATTTTTAGCAAAAATCACTTAATTTTTGGTTTCTAGATGAGATACTCTAATTTTCATTTTGAGGCAAAATATCGTCATTTTTCGTTTTTAGCTATAAAAACCACATTTTTCATTTTTAGCTCAAATAACCTACTTTTTCGTTTTAAGCCAAAGTAGCCTCATTTATTATTTTTAGCCCAGAAGACAGATTTTTCATTTTTAACAAAAATCACTTAATCATTGGTTTCTAGACGAGAAAACGTAATATTCATTTTCAGCCAAAATATCGTCATTTTTCGTTTTTTGCTATAAAAACCACATTTTTCATTTTTAGCTCAAATAACCTACTTTTTCGTTTTAAGCCAAAGTAGCCTCATTTATTATTTTTAGCCCAGAAGAGATATTTTTCATTTTTAGCAAACATCACTTAAATTTTGGTTTCTAGACGAGATAACCTAATTTTCATTTTGAGGCAAAATATCGACATTTTTCGTTCTTAGGTTTAAAAACCACATTTTTCATTTTTAGCTCAAATAACCTACTTTTTCGTTTTAAGCCAAAGTAGCCTCATTTATTATTTTTAGCCCAGAAGACATATTTTTGATTTTTAGCAAAAATCACTTAATCATTGGTTTCTAGACCATAAAACGTAATATTCATTTTCAGCCAAATATCGTCATTTTTCGTTTTTAGCTATAATAACCACATTTTTCATATTTAGCTCAAATAACCTTCTTTTTCGTTTGAAGCCTAAGTAGCCTCTTTTATTATTTTTAGCCCAGAAGACTTATTTTCATTTTTAGCAAAAATCACTTAATCATTGGTTTCTAGACGAGAAAACGTAATATTCATTTTCAGCCAAAATATCGCCATTTTTCGATTTTAGCTATAATAACCACATTTTTCATTTTTAGCTCAAATAACCTTCTTTTTCGTTTGAAGCCTAAGTAGCCTCATTTATTATTTTTAGCCCAGAAGACTTATTTTTCATTTTTAGCAAAAATCACTTAATTTTTGGTTTCTAGACGAGAAAACGTAATATTCATTTTCAGCCAAAATATTGTTTTAGCGCAAATAACCTAATTTTTCGATTTAAGCCAATGTAGCCTCATTTATTATTTTCGTTTTTAGCTATAAAAACCACATTTTTCATTTTTAGCTCAAATAACCTACTTTTTCGTTTTAAGCCAAAGTAGCCTCCTTTATTTAGCAAAAATCACTTAATCATTGGTTTCTAGACGAGAAAACGTAATATTCATTTTCTGCCAAAATATCGTCATTTTTCGTTTTTAGCTATAAAAACCACATTTTTCAATTTTAGCTCAAATAACCTATTTTTTCATTTTAAGCCAAAGTAGCCTCATTTATTATTTTTAGCCCAGAAGAGATATTTTTCATTTTTAGCAAAAATCACTTAATTTTTGGTTTCTAGACGAGATCACCTAATTTTCATTTTCAGCCAAAATATCGTCATTTTTCGTTTTTAGCTATAATAACCACATTTTTCATTTTTAGCTCAAATAACCTACTTTTTCATTTTAAGCCAAAGTAGCCTCATTTATTATTTTTAGCCCAGAAGAGATATTTTTCATTTTTATCAAAAATCACTTAATTTTCCGTTTTAAGCCAAAGGACGTCATTTATTATTTTTAGCCCAGAAGAGATATTTTTCATTTTTATCAAAAATCACTTAATTTTTGGTTTCTAGACGAGAAAACGTAATATTCATTTTCAGCCAAAATATCGTCATTTTTCGTTTTTAGCTATAATATCCACATTTTTCATTTTTAGCTCAAATAACCTACTTTTTCGTTTTAAGCCAAAGTAGCCTCATTTATAATTTTTAGCCCAGAAGAGATATTTTTCATTTTTAGCAAAAATCACTTAATCATTGGTTTCTAGACGAGAAAACGTAATATTCATTTTCTGCCAAAATATCGTCATTTTTCATTTTTAGCAAAAATCACTTAATTTTTGGTTTCTAGATGAGATAACCTAATTTTAATTTAGAGGCAAAATATCGTCATTTTTCGTTTTTAGCTATAAAAACCACATTTTTCATTTTTAGCTCAAATAACCTAGTTTTTCGTTTTAAGCCATAGTAGCCTCATTTATTATTTTTAGCCCAGAAGACATATTTTTCATTTTTAACAAAAATCACTTAATTTTTGGTTTCTAGACGAGATCACTTAATTTTCATTTTCAGCCAAAATATCGTCATTTTTCGTTTTTAGGTATAATAACCACATTTTTCATTTTTAGCTCAAATAACCTACTTTTTCGTTTTAAGCCAAAGCAGGCTCATTTATTATTTTTAGCCCAGAAGACACATTTTTCATTTTTAACAAAAATCACTTAATCATTGGTTTCTAGACGAGAAAACGTAAACGTTGGCAGAAAAGGAATATTACGTTTTCTCGTCTAGAAACCAATGATTAAGTGATTTTTGCTATAAATGAAAAATATCTCTTCTGTACTAAAAATAATAAATGAGGCTACTTTGGCTTAAAACGAAAAAGTAGGTTATTTGAGCTAAAAATGAAAAATGGGGTTTTTATAGCTAAAAACGAAAAATGACGATATTTTGGCAGAAAAGGAATATTACGTTTTCTCGTCTAGAAACCAATGATTAAGTGATTTTTGCTAAAAATGAAAAATATGTCTTCTGGGCTAAAAATAATGAATGAGGCTATTCTGGCTTAAAACTAAAAAGTAGGTTATTTGAGCTAAAAATGAAAAATGTGGTTATTATAGCTAAAAATGAAAAATGACGATATGTTGGCAGAAAATGAATATTACATTTTCTCGTCTAGAAACCAATGATTAAGTGATTTTTGCTAAAAATGAAAAATACATCTTCTGGGCTAAAAATAATAAATGAGGCTACATTGGCTTAAATCGAAAAATTAGGTTATTTGGGCAAAACAATATTTTGGCTGAAAATGAATATTACGTTTTCTCGTCTAGAAACCAATGATTAAGTGATTTTTGATAAAAATGAAAAATATGTCTTCTGGGCTAAAAATAATAAATGAGGCTACTTTGGCTTAAAACGAAAAAGTAGGTTATTTGAGCTAAAAATGAAAAATGTGGTTTTTATAGCTAAAAACGAAAAATGACGATATTTGGCTGAAAATGAATATTACGTTTTCTGTTCTAGAAACCAATGATTAAGTGATTTTTGCTAAAAATGAAAAATATGTCTTCTGGGCTAAAAATAATATAAAAGGCTACATTGGCCTTAATCGAAAAATTAGGTTATTTGGGCTAAAACAATATTTTGGCTGAAAATGAATATTACCTTTTCTCGTCTAGAAACCAATGATTAAGTGATTTTGGCTAAAAATAAAAAATATCTCTTCTGTGCTAAAAATTATAAATGAGGCTACTTTGGCTTCAAACGAAAAAGAAGGTTATTTGAGCTCAAAACGAAAAATGACGATATTTGGCTGAAAATGAATATTACGTTTTCTGTTCTAGAAACCAATGATTAAATGATTTTTGCTAAAAATGAAAAATATGTCTTCTGGGCTAAAAATAATAAATGAGCCTGCTTTGGCTTAAAACGAAAAAGTATGTTATTTGAGCTAAAAATGAAAAATGTGGTTATTATAGCTAAAAACGAAAAATGACGATATTTTGGCAGAAAAGGAATATTACGTTTTCTCGTCTAGAAACAAATGATTAAGTGATTTTTGCTAAAAATGAAAAATACATCTTCTGGGCTAAAAATAATAAATGAGGCTGCATTGGCTTAAATCGAAAGATTAGGTTATTTGGGCAAAACAATATTTTGGCTGAAAATTAATATTACGTTTTCTCGTCTAGAAACCAATGATTAAGTGATTTTTGCTAAAAATGAAAAATACATCTGGGCTTAAAATAATAAATGAGGCTACATTGGCTTAAATCGGAAAATTAGGTTATTTGTGCTAAAACAATATTTTGGCTAAAAATGAATATTACGTTTTCTCGTCTAGAAACCAAAAATTAAGTGATTTTTGATAAAAATGAAAAATATGTCTTCTGGGCTAAAAATAATAAATGAGGCTACTTTGGCTTAAAACGAAAAAGTAGGTTATTTGAGCTAAAAATGAAAAATGTGGTTTTTATAGCTAAAAACGAAAAATGACGATATTTTGCCTCCAAATGAAAATTAGGTTATCTCATCTAGAAACCAATGATTAAGTGATTTTTGATAAAAATGAAAAATATCTCTTCTGGGCTAAAAATAATAAATGAGGCTACTTAGGCTTCAAATGAAAAAGAAGGTTATTTGAGCTAAAAATGAAAAATGTGGTTATTATAGCTAAAAACGAAAAATGACGATATTTGGCTGAAAATGAATATTACGTTTTATGGTCTAGAAATCAATGATTAAGTGATTTTTGCTAAAAATCAAAAATATCTCTTCTGGGCTAAAAATAATAAATGAGGCTACTTTGGCTTAAAACGAAAAAGTAGGCTATTTGAGCTAAAAATGAAAAATGTGGTTATTATAGCTAAAAAGGAAAAATGACGATATTTTGGCAGAAAATGAATATTACGTTTTCTCGTCTAGAAACCAATGATTAAGTGATTTTTGCTAAAAATGAAAAATATCTCTTCTGTGCTAAAAATTATAAATGAGGCTACTTTGGCTTCAAACGAAAAAGAAGGTTATTTGAGCTCAAAACGAAAAATGACGATATTTGGCTGAAAATGAATATTACGTTTTCTGTTCTAGAAACCAATGATTAAGTGATTTTTGCTAAAAATGAAAAATATGTCTTCTGGGCTAAAAATAATAAATGAGCCTGCTTTGGCTTAAAACGAAAAAGTATGTTATTTGAGCTAAAAATGAAAAATGTTGTTATTATAGCTAAAAACGAAAAATGACGATATTTTGGTAGAAAATGAATATTACGTTTTCTCGTCTAGAAACCAATGATTAAGTGATTTTTGCTGAAAATGAAAAATATGTCTTCCGGGCTAAAAAAATTAAATGATGCTACTTTGGCTAAAAACCAAAAAGTAAGTTATTTGAGCTAAAAATGAAAAATGTGGTTATTATTGCTTAAAACGAAAAATGACGATATTTTGCCTCAAAATGAAAATTAGGTTATCTCGTCTAGAAACGAAAAATTAAGTGATTTTTGCTAAAAATGAAAAATATCTCTTCTGGGCTAAATATAATAATTGAGGCTACTTTGGCTTAAAACGGAAAAGTAGGTTATTTGAGCTAAAAAAGAAAAATGTGGTTATTATAGCTTAAAACGAAATATGTGGTTATTATAGCTAAAAACGAAAAATGACGATATTTGGCTGAAAATGAATATTACGTTTTCTGGTCTAGAAACCAATGATTAAGTGATTTTTGCTAAAAATGAAAAATATGTCTTCTGGGCTAAAAATAATGAATGAGGCTATTCTGGCTTAAAACTAAAAAGTAGGTTATTTGAGCTAAAAATGAAAAATGTGGTTATTATAGCTAAAAACGAAAAATGACGATGTTTTGGCAGAAAATGAATATTACATTTTCTCGTCTAGAAACCAATGCTTAAGTGATTTTGGCTAAAAATGAAAAATATCTCTTCTGTGCTAAAAATTATAAATGAGGCTACTTTGGCTTCAAACGAAAAAGAAGGTTATTTGAGCTCAAAACGAAAAATGACGATATTTGGCTGAAAATGAATATTACGTTTTCTGTTCTAGAAACCAATGATTAAGTGATTTTTGCTAAAAATGAAAAATATGTCTTCTGGGCTAAAAATAATAAATGAGCCTACTTTGGCTTAAAACGAAAAAGTAGGTTATTTGAGCTAAAAATGAAAAATGTGGTTTTTATAGCTAAAAACGAAAAATGACGATATTTTGCCTCCAAATGAAAATTAGGTTATCTTTTCTAGAAACCAATGATTAAGTGATTTTTGCTAAAAATGAAAAATACATCTTCTGGGCTTAAATCGAAAAATTAGGTTATTTGGGCTAAAACAATATTTTGGCTGAAAATGAATATTACGTTTTCTCGTCTAGAAACCAATGATTAAGTGATTTTTGCTAAAAATGAAAAATATGTCTTCTGGGCTAAAAATAATAAATGAGCCTACTTTGGCTTAAAACGAAAAAGTAGGTTATTTGAGCTAAAAATGAAAAATGTGGTTTTTATAGCTAAAAACGAAAAATGACGATATTTTGCCTCCAAATGAAAATTAGGTTATCTCATCTAGAAACCAATGATTAAGTGATTTTTGATAAAAATGAAAAATATCTCTTCTGGGCTAAAAATAATAAATGAGGCTACTTAGGCTTCAAACGAAAAAGAAGGTTATTTGAGCTAAAAATGAAAAATGTGGTTATTATAGCTAAAAACGAAAAATGACGATATTTGGCTGAAAATGAATATTACGTTTTATGGTCTAGAAATCAATGATTAAGTGATTTTTGCTAAAAATCAAAAATATCTCTTCTGGGCTAAAAATAATAAATGAGGCTACTTTGGCTTAAAACGAAAAAGTAGGTTATTTGAGCTAAAAATGAAAAATGTGGTTATTATAGCTAAAAACGAAAAATGACGATATTTTGGCAGAAAATGAATATTACGTTTTCTCGTCTAGAAACCAATGATTAAGTGATTTTGGCTAAAAATGAAAAATATCTCTTCTGTGCTAAAAATTATAAATGAGGCTACTTTGGCTTCAAACGAAAAAGAAGGTTATTTGAGCTCAAAACGAAAAATGACGATATTTGGCTGAAAATGAATATTACGTTTTCTGTTCTAGAAACCAATGATTAAGTGATTTTTGCTAAAAATGAAAAATATGTCTTCTGGGCTAAAAATAATAAATGAGCCTGCTTTGGCTTAAAACGAAAAAGTATGTTATTTGAGCTAAAAATGAAAAATGTTGTTATTATAGCTAAAAACGAAAAATGACGATATTTTGGTAGAAAATGAATATTACGTTTTCTCGTCTAGAAACCAATGATTAAGTGATTTTTGCTAAAAATGAAAAATATGTCTTCCGGGCTAAAAAAAATAAATGATGCTACTTTGGCTAAAAACGAAAAAGTAAGTTATTTGAGCTAAAAATGAAAAATGTGGTTATTATTGCTTAAAACGAAAAATGACGATATTTTGCCTCAAAATGAAAATTAGGTTATCTCGTCTAGAAACGAAAAATTAAGTGATTTTTGCTAAAAATGAAAACTATCTCTTCTGGGCTAAATATAATAATTGAGGCTACTTTGGCTTAAAACGGAAAAGTAGGTTATTTGAGCTAAAAAAGAAAAATGTGGTAATTATAGCTTAAAACGAAATATGTGGTTATTATAGTTAAAAACGAAAAATGACGATATTTGGCTGAAAATGAATATTACGTTTTCTGGTCTAGAAACCAATGATTAAGTGATTTTTGCTAAAAATGAAAAATATGTCTTCTGGGCTAAAAATAATGAATGAGGCTTTTCTGGCTTAAAACTAAAAAGTAGGTTATTTGAGCTAAAAATGAAAAATGTGGTTATTATAGCTAAAAACGAAAAATGACGATCTTTTGGCAGAAAATGAATATTACATTTTCTCGTCTAGAAACCAATGATTATAGATTTTGGCTAAAAATGAAAAATATCTCTTCTGTGCTAAAAATTATAAATGAGGCTACTTTGGCTTCAAACGAAAAAGAAGGTTATTTGAGCTCAAAACGAAAAATGACGATATTTGGCTGAAAATGAATATTACGTTTTCTGTTCTAGAAACCAATGATTAAGTGATCTTTGCTAAAAATGAGAAATATGTCTTCTGGGCTAAAAATAATGAATGAGGCTATTCTGGCTTAAAACTAAAAAGTAGGTTATTTGAGCTAAAAATGAAAAATGTGGTTATTATAGCTAAAAACGAAAAATGACGATATTTTGGCAGAAAATGAATGTTACGTTTTCTCGTCTAGAAACCAAAGATTAAGTGATTTTGGCTAAAAATGAAAAATATCTCTTCTGTGCTAAAAATTATAAATGAGGCTACTTTGGCTTCAAACGAAAAAGAAGGTTATTTGAGCTCAAAACGAAAAATGACGATATTTGGCTGAAAATGAATATTACGTTTTCTGTTCTAGAAACCAATGATTAAGTGATTTTTGCTAAAAATGAAAAATATGTCTTCTGGGCTAAAAATAATAAATGAGCCCTCTTTGGCTTAAAACGAAAAAGTATGTTATTTGAGCTAAAAATGAAAAATGTTGTTATTATAGCTAAAAACGAAAAATGACGATATTTTGGTAGAAAATGAATATTACGTTTTCTCGTCTAGAAACCAATGATTAAGTGATTTTTGCTAAAAATGAAAAATATGTCTTCCGGGCTAAAAAAAATAAATGATGCTACTTTGGCTAAAAACGAAAAAGTAAGTTATTGGAGCTAAAAATGAAAAATGTGGTTATTATTGCTTAAAACGAAAAATGACGATATTTTGCCTCAAAATGAAAATTAGGTTATCTCGTCTAGAAACGAAAAATTAAGTGATTTTTGCTAAAAATGAAAACTATCTCTTCTGGGCTAAATATAATAATTGAGGCTACTTTGGCTTAAAACGGAAAAGTAGGTTATTTGAGCTAAAAAAGAAAAATGTGGTAATTATAGCTTAAAACGAAATATGTGGTTATTATAGTTAAAAACGAAAAATGACGATATTTGGCTGAAAATGAATATTACGTTTTCTGGTCTAGAAACCAATGATTAAGTGATTTTTGCTAAAAATGAAAAATATGTCTTCTGGGCTAAAAATAATGAATGAGGCTTTTCTGGCTTAAAACTAAAAAGTAGGTTATTTGAGCTAAAAATGAAAAATGTGGTTATTATAGCTAAAAACGAAAAATGACGATCTTTTGGCAGAAAATGAATATTACATTTTCTCGTCTAGAAACCAATGATTATAGATTTTGGCTAAAAATGAAAAATATCTCTTCTGTGCTAAAAATTATAAATGAGGCTACTTTGGCTTCAAACGAAAAAGAAGGTTATTTGAGCTCAAAACGAAAAATGACGATATTTGGCTGAAAATGAATATTACGTTTTCTGTTCTAGAAACCAATGATTAAGTGATCTTTGCTAAAAATGAGAAATATGTCTTCTGGGCTAAAAATAATGAATGAGGCTATTCTGGCTTAAAACTAAAAAGTAGGTTATTTGAGCTAAAAATGAAAAATGTGGTTATTATAGCTAAAAACGAAAAATGACGATATTTTGGCAGAAAATGAATGTTACGTTTTCTCGTCTAGAAACCAAAGATTAAGTGATTTTGGCTAAAAATGAAAAATATCTCTTCTGTGCTAAAAATTATAAATGAGGCTACTTTGGCTTCAAACGAAAAAGAAGGTTATTTGAGCTCAAAACGAAAAATGACGATATTTGTCTGAAAATGAATATTACGTTTTCTGTTCTAGAAACCAATGATTAAGTGATTTTTGCTAAAAATGAAAAATATGTCTTCTGGGCTAAAAATAATAAATGAGCCTGCTTTGGCTTAAAACGAAAAAGTATGTTATTTGAGCTAAAAATGAAAAATGTGGTTTTTATAGCTAAAAACGAAAAATGACGATATTTTGGCTGAAAATGAATATTACGTTTTCTCGTCTAGAAACCAATGATTAAGTGATTTTTGCTAAAAATGAAAAATATGTCTTCTGGGCTAAAAATAATGAATGAGGCTATTCTGGCTTAAAACTAAAAAGTAGGTTATTTGAGCTAAAAATGAAAAATGTGGTTATTATAGCTAAAAACGAAAAATGACGATATTTTGGCAGAAAGTGAATATTACATTTTCTCGTCTAGAAACCAATGATTATAGATTTTGGCTAAAAATGAAATATATCTCTTCTGTGCTAAAAATTATAAATGAGGCTACTTTGGCTTCAAACGAAAAAGAAGGTTATTTGAGCTCAAAACGAAAAATGACGATATTTGGCTGAAAATGAATATTACGTTTTCTGTTCTAGAAACCAATGATTAAGTGATTTTTGCTAAAAATGAAAAATATGTCTTCTGGGCTAAAAATAATAAATGAGGCTATTCTGGCTTAAAACTAAAAAGTAGGTTATTTGAGCTAAAAATGAAAAATGTGGTTATTTGAGCTAAAAATGAAAAATGTGGTTATTATAGCTAAAAACGAAAAATGACGATATTTTGGCAGAAAATGAATATTACGTTTTCTCGTCTAGAAACCAATGATTAAGTGATTTTGGCTAAAAATGAAAAATATCTCTTCTGTGCTAAAAATTATAAATGAGGCTTCTTTGGCTTCAAACGAAAAAGAAGGTTATTTGAGCTCAAAACGAAAAATGACGATATTTGGCTGAAAATGAATATTACGTTTTCTGTTCTAGAAACCAATGATTAAGTGATTTTTGCTAAAAATGAAAAATATGTCTTCTGGGCTAAAAATAATGAATGAGGCTATTCTGGCTTAAAACTAAAAAGTAGGTTATTTGAGCTAAAAATGAAAAATGTGGTTATTATAGCTAAAAACGAAAAATGACGATATTTTGGCAGAAAATGAATATTACGTTTTCTCGTCTAGAAACCAATGATTAAGTGATTTTGGCTAAAAATGAAAAATATCTCTTCTGTGCTAAAAATTATAAATGAGGCTTCTTTGGCTTCAAACGAAAAAGGTTATTTTAGCTCAAAACGAAAAATGACGATATTTGGCTGAAAATGAATATTACGTTTTCTGTTCTAGAAACCAATGATTAAGTGATTTTTGCTAAAAATGAAAAATATGTCTTCTGGGCTAAAAATAATAAATGAGCCTACTTTGGCTTAAAACGAAAAAGTAGGTTATTTGAGCTAAAAATGAAAAATGTGGTTTTTATAGCTAAAAACGAAAAATGACGATATTTTGCCTCCAAATGAAAATTAGGTTATCTTTTCTAGAAACCAATGATTAAGTGATTTTTGCTAAAAATGAAAAATACATCTTCTGGGCTAAAAATAATAAATGAGGCTACATTGGCTTAAATCGAAAAATTAGGTTATTTGGGCTAAAACAATATTTTGGCTGAAAATGAATATTACGTTTTCTCGTCTAGAAACCAATGATTAAGTGATTTTTGCTAAAAATGAAAAATATGTCTTCTGGGCTAAAAATAATAAATGAGCCTACTTAGGCTTCAAACGAAAAAGAAGGTTATTTGAGCTAAAAATGAAAAATGTGGTTATTATAGCTAAAAACGAAAAATGACGATATTTGGCTGAAAATGAATATTACGTTTTCTGTTATAGAAACCAATGATTAAGTGATTTTTGCTAAAAATGAAAAATATGTCTTCTGGGCTAAAAATAATAAATGAGCCCTCTTTGGCTTAAAACGAAAAAGTATGTTATTTGAGCTAAAAATGAAAAATGTTGTTATTATAGCTAAAAACGAAAAATGACGATATTTTGGTAGAAAATGAATATTACGTTTTCTCGTCTAGAAACCAATGATTAAGTGATTTTTGCTAAAAATGAAAAATATGTCTTCCGGGCTAAAAAAAATAAATGATGCTACTTTGGCTAAAAACGAAAAAGTAAGTTATTGGAGCTAAAAATGAAAAATGTGGTTATTATTGCTTAAAACGAAAAATGACGATATTTTGCCTCAAAATGAAAATTAGGTTATCTCGTCTAGAAACGAAAAATTAAGTGATTTTTGCTAAAAATGAAAACTATCTCTTCTGGGCTAAATATAATAATTGAGGCTACTTTGGCTTAAAACGGAAAAGTAGGTTATTTGAGCTAAAAAAGAAAAATGTGGTAATTATAGCTTAAAACGAAATATGTGGTTATTATAGTTAAAAACGAAAAATGACGATATTTGGCTGAAAATGAATATTACGTTTTCTGGTCTAGAAACCAATGATTAAGTGATTTTTGCTAAAAATGAAAAATATGTCTTCTGGGCTAAAAATAATGAATGAGGCTTTTCTGGCTTAAAACTAAAAAGTAGGTTATTTGAGCTAAAAATGAAAAATGTGGTTATTATAGCTAAAAACGAAAAATGACGATCTTTTGGCAGAAAATGAATATTACATTTTCTCGTCTAGAAACCAATGATTATAGATTTTGGCTAAAAATGAAAAATATCTCTTCTGTGCTAAAAATTATAAATGAGGCTACTTTGGCTTCAAACGAAAAAGAAGGTTATTTGAGCTCAAAACGAAAAATGACGATATTTGGCTGAAAATGAATATTACGTTTTCTGTTCTAGAAACCAATGATTAAGTGATTTTTGCTAAAAATGAAAAATATGTCTTCTGGGCTAAAAATAATGAATGAGGCTATTCTGGCTTAAAACTAAAAAGTAGGTTATTTGAGCTAAAAATGAAAAATGTGGTTATTATAGCTAAAAACGAAAAATGACGATATTTTGGCAGAAAATGAATATTACATTTTCTCGTCTAGAAACCAATGATTATAGATTTTGGCTAAAAATGAAAAATATCTCTTCTGTGCTAAAAATTATAAATGAGGCTACTTTGGCTTCAAACGAAAAAGAAGGTTATTTGAGCTCAAAACGAAAAATGACGATATTTGGCTGAAAATGAATATTACGTTTTCTGTTCTAGAAACCAATGATTAAGTGATTTTTGCTAAAAATGGAAAATATGTCTTCTGGGCTAAAAATAATAAATGAGGCTATTCTGGCTTAAAACTAAAAAGTAGGTTATTTGAGCTAAAAATGAAAAATGTGGTTATTTGAGCTAAAAATGAAAAATTTGGTTATTATAGCTAAAAACGAAAAATGACGATATTTTGGCAGAAAATGAATATTACGTTTTCTCGTCTAGAAACCAATGATTGTGATTTTGGCTAAAAATGAAAAATATCTCTTCTGTGCTAAAAATTATAAATGAGGCTTCTTTGGCTTCAAACGAAAAAGATGGTTATTTGAGCTCAAAACGAAAAATGACGATATTTGGCTGAAAATGAATATTACGTTTTCTGTTCTAGAAACCAATGATTAAGTGATTTTTGCTAAAAATGAAAAATATGTCTTCTGGGCTAAAAATAATAAATGAGCCTGCTTTGGCTTAAAACGAAAAAGTATGTTATTTGAGCTAAAAATGAAAAATGTGGTTTTTATAGCTAAAAACGAAAAATGACGATATTTTGGCAGAAAATGAATATTACATTTTCTCGTCTAGAAACCAATGATTATAGATTTTGGCTAAAAATGAAAAATATCTCTTCTGTGCTAAAAATTATAAATGAGGCTACTTTGGCTTCAAACGAAAAAGAAGGTTATTTGAGCTCAAAACGAAAAATGACGATATTTGGCTGAAAATGAATATTACGTTTTCTGTTCTAGAAACCAATGATTAAGTGATTTTTGCTAAAAATGAAAAATACATCTTCTGGGCTAAAAATAATAAATGAGGCTACATTGGCTTAAATCGAAAAATTAGGTTATTTGGGCTAAAATAATATTTTGGCTGAAAATGAATATTACGTTTTTCTCGTCTAGAAACCAATGATTAAGTGATTTTTGCTAAAAATGAAAAATATGTCTTCTGGGCTAAAAATAATAATTGAGGCTACTTTGGCTTAAAACGGAAAAGTAGGTTATTTGAGCTAAAAAAGAAAAATGTGGTTATTATAGCTTAAAACGAAATATGTGGTTATTATAGCTAAAAACGAAAAATGAAGATATTTGGCTGAAAATGAATATTACGTTTTCTGGTCTAGAAACCAATGATTAAGTGATTTTTGCTAAAAATGAAAAATATGTCTTCTGGGCTAAAAATAATGAATGAGGCTATTCTGGCTTAAAACTAAAAAGTAGGTTATTTGAGCTAAAAATGAAAAATGTGGTTATTATAGCTAAAAACGAAAAATGACGATATTTTGGCAGAAAATGAATATTACGTTTTCTCGTCTAGAAACCAATGATTAAGTGATTTTGGCTAAAAATGAAAAATATCTCTTCTGTGCTAAAAATTATAAATGAGGCTTCTTTGGCTTCAAACGAAAAAGAAGGTTATTTGAGCTCAAAACGAAAAATGACGATATTTGGCTGAAAATGAATATTACGTTTTGTGTTCTAGAAACCAATGATTAAGTGATTTTTGCTAAAAATGAAAAATATGTCATCTGGGCTAAAAATAATAAATGAGCCTGCTTTGGCTTAAAACGAAAAAGTATGTTATTTGAGCTAAAAATGAAAAATGTGGTTTTTATAGCTAAAAACGAAAAATGACGATATTTTGGCTGAAAATGAATATTACGTTTTCTCGTCTAGAAACCAATGATTATAGATTTTGGCTAAAAATGAAAAATATCTCTTCTGTGCTAAAAATTATAAATGAGGCTACTTTGGCATCAAACGAAAAAGAAGGTTATTTGAGCTCAAAACGAAAAATGACGATATTTGGCTGAAAATGAATATTACGTTTTCTGTTCTAGAAACCAATGATTAAGTGATTTTTGCTAAAAATGAAAAATATGTCTTCTGGGCTAAAAATAATGAATGAGGCTATTCTGGCTTAAAACTAAAAAGTAGGTTATTTGAGCTAAAAATGAAAAATGTGGTTATTATAGCTAAAAACGAAAAATGACGATATTTTGGCAGAAAATGAATATTACATTTTCTCGTCTAGAAACCAATGATTATAGATTTTGGCTAAAAATGAAAAATATCTCTTCTGTGCTAAAAATTATAAATGAGGCTACTTTGGCTTCAAACGAAAAAGAAGGTTATTTGAGCTCAAAACGAAAAATGACGATATTTGGCTGAAAATGAATATTACGTTTTCTGTTCTAGAAACCAATGATTAAGTGATTTTTGCTAAAAATGGAAAATATGTCTTCTGGGCTAAAAATAATAAATGAGGCTATTCTGGCTTAAAACTAAAAAGTAGGTTATTTGAGCTAAAAATGAAAAATGTGGTTATTTGAGCTAAAAATGAAAAATTTGGTTATTATAGCTAAAAACGAAAAATGACGATATTTTGGCAGAAAATGAATATTACGTTTTCTCGTCTAGAAACCAATGATTGTGATTTTGGCTAAAAATGAAAAATATCTCTTCTGTGCTAAAAATTATAAATGAGGCTTCTTTGGCTTCAAACGAAAAAGATGGTTATTTGAGCTCAAAACGAAAAATGACGATATTTGGCTGAAAATGAATATTACGTTTTCTGTTCTAGAAACCAATGATTAAGTGATTTTTGCTAAAAATGAAAAATATGTCTTCTGGGCTAAAAATAATAAATGAGCCTGCTTTGGCTTAAAACGAAAAAGTATGTTATTTGAGCTAAAAATGAAAAATGTGGTTTTTATAGCTAAAAACGAAAAATGACGATATTTTGGCAGAAAATGAATATTACATTTTCTCGTCTAGAAACCAATGATTATAGATTTTGGCTAAAAATGAAAAATATCTCTTCTGTGCTAAAAATTATAAATGAGGCTACTTTGGCTTCAAACGAAAAAGAAGGTTATTTGAGCTCAAAACGAAAAATGACGATATTTGGCTGAAAATGAATATTACGTTTTCTGTTCTAGAAACCAATGATTAAGTGATTTTTGCTAAAAATGAAAAATACATCTTCTGGGCTAAAAATAATAAATGAGGCTACATTGGCTTAAATCGAAAAATTAGGTTATTTGGGCTAAAATAATATTTTGGCTGAAAATGAATATTACGTTTTTCTCGTCTAGAAACCAATGATTAAGTGATTTTTGCTAAAAATGAAAAATATGTCTTCTGGGCTAAAAATAATAATTGAGGCTACTTTGGCTTAAAACGGAAAAGTAGGTTATTTGAGCTAAAAAAGAAAAATGTGGTTATTATAGCTTAAAACGAAATATGTGGTTATTATAGCTAAAAACGAAAAATGAAGATATTTGGCTGAAAATGAATATTACGTTTTCTGGTCTAGAAACCAATGATTAAGTGATTTTTGCTAAAAATGAAAAATATCTCTTCTGTGCTAAAAATTATAAATGAGGCTTCTTTGGCTTCAAACGAAAAAGAAGGTTATTTGAGCTCAAAACGAAAAATGACGATATTTGGCTGAAAATGAATATTACGTTTTCTGTTCTAGAAACCAATGATTAAGTGATTTTTGCTAAAAATGAAAAATATGTCTTCTGGGCTAAAAATAATGAATGAGGCTATTCTGGCTTAAAACTAAAAAGTAGGTTATTTGAGCTAAAAATGAAAAATGTGGTTATTATAGCTAAAAACGAAAAATGACGATATGTTAGCAGAAAATGAATATTACGTTTTCTCGTCTAGAAACCAATGATTAAGTGATTTTTGCTAAAAATGAAAAATATGTCTTCTGGGCTAAAAATAATGAATGAGGCTATTCTGGCTTAAAACTAAAAAGTAGGTTATTTGAGCTAAAAATGAAAAATGTGGTTATTATAGCTAAAAACGAAAAATGACGATATTTTGGCAGAAAATGAATATTACATTTTCTCGTCTAGAAACCAATGATTATAGATTTTGGCTAAAAATGAAAAATATCTCTTCTGTGCTAAAAATTATAAATGAGGCTACTTTGGCTTCAAACGAAAAAGAAGGTTATTTGAGCTCAAAACGAAAAATGACGATATTTGGCTGAAAATGAATATTACGTTTTCTGTTCTAGAAACCAATGATTAAGTGATTTTTGCTAAAAATGAAAAATATGTCTTCTGGGCTAAAAATAATAAATGAGCCTGCTTTGGCTTAAAACGAAAAAGTATGTTATTTGAGCTAAAAATGAAAAATGTGGTTTTTATAGCTAAAAACGAAAAATGACGATATTTTGGCTGAAAATGAATATTACGTTTTCTCGTCTAGAAACCAATGATTAAGTGATTTTTGCTAAAAATGAAAAATATATCTTCTGGGCTAAAAATAATGAATGAGGCTATACTGGCTTAAAACTAAAAAGTAGGTTATTTGAGCTAAAAATGAAAAATGTGGTTATTATAGCTAAAAACGAAAAATGACGATATTTTGGCAGAAAATGAATATTACATTTTCTCGTCTAGAAACCAATGATTAAGTGATTTTGGCTAAAAATGAAAAATATCTCTTCTGTGCTAAAAATTATAAATGAGGCTACTTTGGCTTCAAACTAAAAAGAAGGTTATTTGAGCTCAAAACGAAAAATGACGATATTTGGCTGAAAATGAATATTACGTTTTCTGTTCTAGAAACCAATGATTAAGTGATTTTTGCTAAAAATGAAAAATATGTCTTCTGGGCTAAAAATAATAAATGAGCCTACTTTGGCTTAAAACGAAAAAGTAGGTTATTTGAGCTAAAAATGAAAAATGTGGTTTTTATAGCTAAAAACGAAAAATGACGATATTTTGCCTCCAAATGAAAATTAGGTTATCTCATCTAGAAACCAATGATTAAGTGATTTTTGCTAAAAATGAAAAATACATCTTCTGGGCTAAAAATAATAAATGAGGCTACATTGGCTTAAATCGAAAAATTAGGTTATTTGGGCTAAAACAATATTTTGGCTGAAAATGAATATTTCGTTTTCTCGTCTAGAAACCAATGATTAAGTTATTTTTGCTAAAAATGAAAAATATGTCTTCTGGGCTAAAAATAATAAATGAGCCTACTTTGGCTTAAAACAAAAAAGTAGGTTATTTGAATTAAAAATGAAAAATGTGGTTTTTATAGCTAAAAACGAAAAATGACGATATTTTGCCTCCAAATGAAAATTAGGTTATCTCATCTAGAAACCAATGATTAAGTGATTTTTGATAAAAATGAAAAATATCTCTGCTGGGCTAAAAATAATAAATGAGGCTACTTAGGCTTCAAACGAAAAAGAAGGTTATTTGAGCTAAAAATGAAAAATGTGGTTATTATAGCTAAAAACGAAAAATGACGATATTTGGCTGAAAATGAATATTACGTTTTATGGTCTAGAAATCAATGATTAAGTGATTTTTGCTAAAAATCAAAAATATCTCTTCTAGGCTAAAAATAATAAATGAGGCTACTTTGGCTTAAAACGAAAAAGTAGGTTATTTGAGCTAAAAATGAAAAATGTGGTTATTATAGCTAAAAACGAAAAATGACGATATTTTGGCAGAAAATGAATATTACGTTTTCTCGTCTAGAAACCAATGATTAAGTTATTTGAGCTAAAAATGAAAAATATGGTTATTATTGCTTAAAACGAAAAATGACGATATTTTGCCTCAAAATGAAAATTAGGTTATTACGTTTTCTCGTCTAGAAACCAAGGATTAAGTTATTTTTGCTAAAAATGAAAAATATGTCTTCTGGGCTAAAAATAATAAATGAGCCTACTTTGGCTTAAAACGAAAAAGTAGGTTATTTGAGCTAAAAATGAAAAATGTGGTTTTTATAGCTAAAAACAAAAAATGACGATATTTTGCCTCCAAATGAAAATTAGGTTATCTCATCTAGAAACCAATGATTAAGTGATTTTTGCTAAAAATGAAAAATACATCTTCTGGGCTAAAAATAATAAATGAGGCTACATTGGCTTAAATCGAAAAATTAGGTTATTTGGGCTAAAACAATATTTTGGCTGAAAATGAATATTACGTTTTCTCGTCTAGAAACCAATGATTAAGTTATTTTTGCTAAAAATGAAAAATATGTCTTCTGGGCTAAAAATAATAAATGAGCCTACTTTGGCTTAAAACAAAAAAGTAGGTTATTTGAATTAAAAATGAAAAATGTGGTTTTTATAGCTAAAAACGAAAAATGACGATATTTTGCCTCCAAATGAAAATTAGGTTATCTCATCTAGAAACCAATGATTAAGTGATTTTTGATAAAAATGAAAAATATCTCTGCTGGGCTAAAAATAATAAATGAGGCTACTTAGGCTTCAAACGAAAAAGAAGGTTATTTGAGCTAAAAATGAAAAATGTGGTTATTATAGCTAAAAACGAAAAATGACGATATTTGGCTGAAAATGAATATTACGTTTTATGGTCTAGAAATCAATGATTAAGTGATTTTTGCTAAAAATCAAAAATATCTCTTCTAGGCTAAAAATAATAAATGAGGCTACTTTGGCTTAAAACGAAAAAGTAGGTTATTTGAGCTAAAAATGAAAAATGTGGTTATTATAGCTAAAAACGAAAAATGACGATATTTTGGCAGAAAATGAATATTACGTTTTCTCGTCTAGAAACCAATGATTAAGTTATTTGAGCTAAAAATGAAAAATATGGTTATTATTGCTTAAAACGAAAAATGACGATATTTTGCCTCAAAATGAAAATTAGGTTATTACGTTTTCTCGTCTAGAAACCAATGATTAAGTTATTTTTGCTAAAAATGAAAAATATGTCTTCTGGGCTAAAAATAATAAATGAGCCTACTTTGGCTTAAAACGAAAAAGTAGGTTATTTGAGCTAAAAATGAAAAATGTGGTTTTTATAGCTAAAAACGTAAAATGACGATATTTTGCCTCCAAATGAAAATTAGGTTATCTCATCTAGAAACCAATGATTAAGTGATTTTTGATAAAAATGAAAAATATCTCTGCTGGGCTAAAAATAATAAATGAGGCTACTTAGGCTTCAAACGAAAAAGAAGGTTATTTGAGCTAAAAATGAAAAATGTGGTTATTATAGCTAAAAACTAAAAATGACGATATTTGGCTGAAAATGAATATTACGTTTTATGGTCTAGAAATCAATGATTAAGTGATTTTTGCTTAAAATCAAAAATATCTCTTCTGGGCTAAAAATAATAAATGAGGCTACTTTGGCTTAAAACGAAAAAGTAGGTTATTTGAGCTAAAAATGAAAAATGTGGTTATTATAGCTAAAAACGAAAAATGACGATATTTTGGCAGAAAATGAATATTACGTTTTCTCGTCTAGAAACCAATGATTAAGTTATTTGAGCTAAAAATGAAAAATGTGGTTATTATTGCTTAAAACGAAAAATGACGATATTTTGCCTCAAAATGAAAATTAGGTTATTACGTTTTCTCGTCTAGAAACCAATGATTAAGTGATTTTTGCTAAAAATGAAAAATATGTCTTCTGGGCTAAAAATAATAAATGAGGCTATTTTGGCTTAAAACTAAAAAGTAGGTTATTTGAGATAAAAATGAAAAATGTGGTTATTATTGCTTAAAACGAAAAAACGAAATTTTGCCTCAAAATGAAAATTATTTTATCTCGTCTAGAAACGAAAAATTAAGTGATTTTTGCTAAAAATGAAAAATATCTCTTCTGTGCTAAAAATAATAAATGAGGCTACTTTGGCTTAAATCGAAAAATTAGGTTATTTGGGCTAAAACAATATTTTGGCTGAAAATGAATATTACGTTTTCTCGTCTAGAAACCAATGATTAAGTGATTTTTGCTAAAAATGAAAAATATGTCTTCTGGGCTAAAAATAATAAATGAGGCTATTTTGGCTTAAAACTAAAAAGTAGGTTATTTGAGCTAAAAATGAAAAATGTGGTTCTTATAGCTAAAAACGAAAAATGACGATATTTGGCTGAAAATGAATATTACGTTTTCTGTTCTAGAAACCAATGATTAAGTGATTTTTGCTAAAAATGAAAAATATGTCTTCTGGGCTAAAAATAATAAAAAAGGCTACATTGGCCTTAATCGAAAAATTAGGTTATTTGGGCTAAAACAATATTTTGGCTGAAAATGAATATTACCTTTTCTCGTCTAGAAACCAATGATTAAGTGATTTTTGCTAAAAATGAAAAATACATCTTCTGGGCTAAAAATAATAAAAAGGGCTACATTGGTTTAAATCGAAAAATTAGGTTATTTGGGCTAAAACAATATTTTGGCTGAAAATGAATATTACGTTTTCTCGTCTAGAAACCAAAAATTAAGTGATTTTTGATAAAAATGAAAAATATCTCTTCTGGGCTAAAAATAATAAATGAGGCTACTTTGGCTTAAAACGAAAAAGTAGGTTATTTGAGCTAAAAATGAAAAATGTGGTTATTATTGCTAAAAACGAAAAATGACGATCTTTTGGCAGAAAATGAATATTACGTTTTCTCGTCTAGAAACCAATGATTAAGTGATTTTTGCTAAAAATGAAAAATATGTCTTCTGGGCTAAAAATAATAAATGAGGCTATTTTGGCTTAAAACTAAAAAGTAGGTTATTTGAGCTAAAATTGAAAAATGTGGTTATTATTGCTTAAAACGAAAAATGACGATATTTTGCCTCAAAATGAAAATTATGTTATCTCGTCTAGAAACGAAAAATTAAGTGATTTTTGCTAAAAATGAAAAATATCTCTTCTGTGCTAAAAATAATAAATGAGGCTACTTTGGCTTAAAACGAAAAAGTAGGTTATTTGAGCTAAAAATGAAAAATGTGGTTTTTATAGCTAAAAACGAAAAATGACGATATTTTGCATCCAAATGAAAATTAGGTTATCTCATCTAGAAACCAAAAATTAAGTGATTTTTGCTAAAAATGAAAAATGACGATATTTTGGCAGAAAATGAATATTACGTTTTCTCGTCTAGAAACCAATGATTATGTGATTTTTGCTAAAAATGAAAGATACATCTTCTGGGCTAAAAATAATAAATGAGGCTACATTGGCTTAAATCGAAAAATTAGGTTATTTGGGCTAAAACAATATTTTGGCTGAAAATGAATATTACGTTTTCTCGTCTAGAAACCAATGATTAAGTGATTTTTGCTATAAATGAAAAATATCTCTTCTGTACTAAAAATAATAAATGAGGCTACTTTGGCTTAAAACGAAAAAGTAGGTTATTTGAGCTAAAAATGAAAATGTGGTTATTATAGCTAAAAACGAAAAATGACGATATTTTGGCAGAAAAGGAATATTACGTTTTCTCGTCTAGAAACCAATGATTAAGTGATTTTTGCTAAAAATGAAAAATATGTCTTCTGGGCTAAAAATAATGAATGAAGCTATTCTGGCTTAAAACTAAAAAGTAGGTTATTTGAGCTAAAAATGAAAAATGTGGTTATTATAGCTAAAAACGAAAATTGACGATATGTTGGCAGAAAATGAATATTACGTTTTCTCGTCTAGAAACCAATGATTAAGTGATTTTTGCTAAAAATGAAAAATACATCTTCTGGGCTAAAAATAATAAATGAGGCTACATTGGCTTAAATCGGAAAATTAGGTTATTTGTGCTAAAACAATATTTTGGCTAAAAATGAATATTACGTTTTCTCGTCTAGAAACCAAAAATTAAGTGATTTTGATAAAAATGAAAAATATGTCTTCCGGGCTAAAAAAAATAAATGATGCTACTTTGGCTAAAAACGAAAAAGTAAGTAATTTGAGCTAAAAATGAAAAATGTGGTTATTATTGCTTAAAACGAAAAATGACGATATTTTGCCTCAAAATGAAAATTAGGTTATCTCGTCTAGAAACGAAAAATGAAAAATATGTCTTCTGGGCTAAAAATAATGAATGGTTTCTAGACGAGAAAACGTAATATTCATTTTCAGCCAAAATATCGTTTTAGCCCAAATAACCTAATTTTTCGATTTAAGCCAATGTAGCCTCATTTATTATTTTTAACCCAGAAGATGTATTTTTCATTTTTAGCAAAAATCACTTAATCATTGGTTTCTAGACGAGAAAACGTAATATTCATTTTCAGCAAAAATATCATCATTTTTCGTTTTTAGCTATAATAACCACATTTTTCATTTTTAGCTCAAATAACCTACTTTTTCGTTTTAAGCCAAAGTAGCCTCATTTATTATTTTTAGTTCAGAAGACAAATTTTTCATTTATAGCAAAAATCACTTAATTTTTGGTTTCTAGACGAGATAACATAATTTTCATTTTACGGCAAAATATCATTTTTCGTTTTTAGCAATAACAACCATATTTTTCATTCTTAGCTCAAATAACCTACTTTTTCGTTTGAAGCATAAGTAGCCTCATTTATTATTTTTAGCCCAGAAGACTTTTTTTTCATTTTTAGCAAAAATCACTTAATCGTTGATTTCTAGACGAGAAAAAGTAATATTCATTTTCAGCAAAAATATCATCATTTTTCGTTTTTAGCTATAATAACCACATTTTTCATTCTTAGCTCAAATAACCTACTTTTTCGTTTGAAGCATAAGTAGCCTCATTTATTATTTTTAGCCCAGAAGACTTTTTTTTCATTTTTATTAAAAATCACTTAATCATTGGTTTCTAGACGAGAAAACGTAATGTTCATTTTCTGCCAAAATATCGTCATTTTTCATTTTTAGCAAAAATCAATTAATTTTTGGTTTCTAGATGAGATAACCTAATTTTCATTTTGAGGCAAAATTTCGTCATTTTTCGTTTTTAGCTATAAAAACCACATTTTTCATTTTTAGCTCAAATAACCTACTTTTTCGTTTTAAGCCAAAGTAGCCTCATTTATTATTTTTAGCCCAGAAGAGATATTTTTCATTTTTATTAAAAATCACTTAATCATTGGTTTCTAGACGAGAAAACGTAATATTCATTTTCTGCCAAAATATCGTCATTTTTCGTTTTTAGTCATAATAACCACATTTTTCATTTTTAGCTCAAATAACCTACTTTTTCGTTTTAAGCCAAAGTAGCCTCATTTATTATTTTTAGCCCAGAAGAGATATTTTTCAATTTTTATTAAAAATCACTTAATCATTGGTTTCTAGACGAGAAAACGTAATATTCATTTTCTGCCAAAATATCGTCATTTTTCATTTTTAGCAAAAATCAATTAATTTTTGGTTTCTAGATGAGATAACCTAATTTTCATTTTGAGGCAAAATATCGTCATTTTTCGTTTTTAGCTATAAAAACCACATTTTCATTTTTAGCTCAAATAACCTACTTTTTCGTTTTAAGCCAAAGTAGCCTCATTTATTATTTTTAGCCCAGAAGACATATTTTTCATTTTTAACAAAAATCACTTAATCATTGGTTTCTAGACCAGAAAACGTAATATTCATTTTCTGCCAAAATATCGTCATTTTTCATTTTTAGCAATAATCACTTAATTTTTGGTTTCTAGACGAGATAACCTAATTTTCATTTTCAGCCAAAATATCGTCATTTTTCGTTTTTAGCTATAATAACCAAATTTTTCATTTTTAGCTCAAATAACCTACTTTTCGTTTTAAGCCAAAGTAGCCTCATTTATTATTTTTAGCCCAGAAGAGATATTTTTCATTTTTATCAAAAATCACTTAATTTTTGGTTTCTAGACGAGAAAACGTAATATTCATTTTCAGCCAAAATATCGTTTTAGCCCAAATAACCTAATTTTTCGATTTAAGCCAATGTAGCCTCATTTATTATTTTTAACCCAGAAGATGTATTTTTCATTTTTAGCAAAAATCACTTAATCATTGGTTTCTAGACGAGAAAACGTAATATTCATTTTCAGCAAAAATATCATCATTTTTCGTTTTTAGCTATAATAACCACATTTTTCATTTTTAGCTCAAATAACCTACTTTTTCGTTTTAAGCCAAAGTAGCCTCATTTATTATTTTTAGCACAGAAGAAATATTTTTCATTTTTAGCAAACATCACTTAAATTTTGGTTTCTAGACGAGATAACCTAATTTTCATTTTGATGCAAAATATCGTCATTTTTCGTTTTTAGCTATAATAACCACATTTTTCATTTTTAGCTCAAATAACCTTCTTTTTCGTTTGAAGCCTAAGTAGCCTCATTTATTATTTTTAGCCCAGAAGACTTATTTTTCATTTTTAGCAAAAATCACTTAATCATTGGTTTCTAGACGAGAAAACGTAATATTCATTTTCATCCAAAATATCGTCATTTTTCGTTTTTAGCTATAATAACCACATTTTTCTTTTTTAGCTATAATAACCACATTTTTCTTTTTTAGCTCAAATAACCTACTTTTTCGTTTTAAGCAAAAGTAGCCTCATTTATTATTTTTAGCCCAGAAGACATATTTTTCATTTTTATCAAAAATCACTTAATTTTTGGTTTCTAGACGAGAAAACGTAATATTCATTTTCAGCCAAAATATTGTTTTAGCCAAAATAACCTAATTTTTCGATTTAAGCCAATGTAACCTCATTTATTATTTTTAACCCAGAAGATGTATTTTTCATTTTTAGCAAAAATCACTTAATCATTGGTTTCTAGACGAGAAAACGTAATATTCATTTTCTGCCAAAATATCGTCATTTTTCGTTTTTAGCTATAATAACCTACTTTTTCGTTTTAAGCCAAAGTAGCCTCATTTATTATTTTTAACCCAGAAGAGATATTTTTCATTTTTATCAAAAATCACTTAATTTTTGGTTTCTAGACGAGAAAACGTAATATTCATTTTCAGCCAAAATATTGTTTTAGCTCAAATAACCTACTTTTTCTTTTTAAGCCAAAGTAGCATCATTTATTATTTTTAGCCCAGAAGACATATTTTTCATTTTTAGCAAAAATCACTTAATCATTGGTTTCTAGACGAGAAAACGTAATATTCATTTTCTGCCAAAATATCGTCATTTTTCGTTTTTAGCTATAATAACCACATTTTTCATTTTTAGCTCAAATAACCTAATTTTTCGATTTAAGCCAAAGTAGCCTCATTTATTATTTTTAACCCAGAAGATGTATTTTTCATTTTTAGCAAAAATCACTTAATCATTGGTTTCTAGACGAGAAAACTTAATATTCATTTTCAGCAAAAATATCATCATTTTTCGTTTTTAGCTATAATAACCACATTTTTCATTTTTAGCTCAAATAACCTACTTTTTCGTTTTAAGCTAAAGTAGCCTCATTTATTATTTTTAGCCCAGAAGACATATTTTTGATTTTTAGCAAAAGTCACTTAATCATTGGTTTCTAGACCATAAAACGTAATATTCATTTTCAGCCAAATATCGTCATTTATGTTTTTAGCTATAATAACCACATTTTTCATTTTTAGCTCAAATAACCTTATTTTTCGTTTGAAGCCTAAGTAGCCTCATTTATTATTTTTAGCCCAGAAGACTTATTTTTCATTTTTAGCAAAAATCACTTAATCATTGGTTTCTAGACGAGAAAACGTAATATTCATTTTGATCCAAAATATCGTCATTTTTCGTTTTTAGCTATAATAACCACATTTTTCTTTTTTAGCTCAAATAACCTACTTTTTCGTTTTAAGCAAAAGTAGCCTCATTTATTATTTTTAGCCCAGAAGACATATTTTTCATTTTTATCAAAAATCACTTAATTTTTGGTTTCAAGACGAGAAAACGTAATATTCATTTTCAGCCAAAATATTGTTTTAGCCCAAATAACCTAATTTTTCGATTTAAGCCAATGTAGCCTCATTTATTATTTTTAGCCCAGAAGATGTATTTTTCATTTTTAGCAAAAATCACTTAATCATTGGTTTCTAGACGAGAAAACGTAATATTCATTTTCTGCCAAAATATCGCCATTTTTCGTTTTTAGCTATAATAACCTACTTTTTCGTTTTAAGCCAAAGTAGCCTCATTTATTATTTTTAACCCAGAAGAGATATTTTTCATTTTTATCAAAAATCACTTAATTTTTGGTTTCTAGACGAGAAAACGTAACATTCATTTTCAGCCAAAATATTGTTTTAGCTCAAATAACCTACTTTTTCTTTTTAAGCCAAAGTAGCATCATTTATTATTTTTAGCCCAGAAGACATATTTTTCATTTTTAGCAAAAATCACTTAATCATTGGTTTCTAGACGAGAAAACGTAATATTCATTTTCTGCCAAAATATCGTCATTTTTCGTTTTTAGCTATAATAACCACATTTTTCATTTTTAGCTCAAATAACCTACTTTTTCTTTTTAAGCGAAAGTAGCATCATTTATTATTTTTAGCCCAGAAGACATATTTTTCATTTTTAGCAAAAATCACTTAATCATTGGTTTCTAGACGAGAAAACGTAATATTCATTTTCTGCCAAAATATCGTCATTTTTCGTTTTTAGCTATAATAACCACATTTTTCATTTTTAGCTCAAATAACCTAATTTTTCGATTTAAGCCAAAGTAGCCTCATTTATTATTTTTAACCCAGAAGATGTATTTTTCATTTTTATCAAAAATCACTTAATTTTTGGTTTCTAGACGAGAAAACGTAATATTCATTTTCAGCCAAAATATTGTTTTAGCCCAAATTACCTAATTTTTTCGATTTAAGCCAAAGTAGCCTCATTTATTATTTTTAGCCCAGAAGAGATATTTTTCATTTTTAGCAAACATCACTTAAATTTTGGTTTCTAGACGAGATAACCTAATTTTCATTTTGAGGCAAAATATCGACATTTTTCGTTCTTAGTTATAAAAACCACATTTTTCATTTTTAGCTCAAATAACCTACTTTTTCGTTTTAAGCCAAAGTAGCCTCATTTATTATTTTTAGCCCAGAAGACATATTTTTCATTTTTAGCAAAAATCACTTAATCATTGGTTTCTAGACGAGAAAACGTAATATTCATTTTCAGCAAAAATATCATCATTTTTCGTTTTTAGCTATAATAACCACATTTTTCATTTTTAGCTCAAATAACCTACTTTTTCGTTTTAAGCCAAAGTAGCCTCATTTATTATTTTTAGCCCAGAAGACATATTTTTGATTTTTATCAAAAATCACTTAATTTTGGGTTTCTAGACGAGAAAACGTAATATTCATTTTCAGCCAAAATATTGTTTTAGCCCAAATAACCTAATTTTTCGATTTAAGCCAAAGTAGCCTCATTTATTATTTTTAACCCAGAAGATGTATTTTTCATTTTTAGCAAAAATCACTTAATCATTGGTTTCTAGACGAGAAAACGTAATATTCATTTTCAGCCAAAATATTGTTTTAGCCCAAATAACCTAATTTTTCGATTTAAGCCAATGTAGCCTCATTTATTATTTTTAGCCCAGAAGATGTATTTTTCATTTTTAGCAAAAATCACTTAATCATTGGTTTCTAGACGAGAAAACGTAATATTCATTTTCTGCCATAATATCGCCATTTTTCGTTTTTAGCTATAATAACCACATTTTTCTTTTTTAGCTCAAATAACCTACTTTTTCGTTTTAAGCAAAAGTAGCCTCATTTATTATTTTTAGCCCAGAAGACATATTTTTCATTTTTATCAAAAATCACTTAATTTTTGGTTTCTAGACGAGAAAACGTAATATTAATTTTCAGCCAAAATATTGTTTTAGCCCAAATAACCTAATTTTTCGATTTAAGCCAATGTAGCCTCATTTATTATTTTTAGCCCAGAAGATGTATTTTTCATTTTTAGCAAAAATCACTTAATCATTGGTTTCTAGACGAGAAAACGTAATATTCATTTTCTGCCAAAATATCGCCATTTTTCGTTTTTAGCTATAATAACCACATTTTTCATTTTTAGCTCAAATAACCTACTTTTTCGTTTTAAGCCAAAGTAGCCTCATTTATTATTTTTAGCACAGAAGAAATATTTTTCATTTTTAGCAAAAATCACTTAATCATTGGTTTCTAGACGAGAAAACGTAACATTCATTTTCAGCCAAAATATCGTCATTTTTCGATTTTAGCTATAATAACCCCATTTTTCATTTTTAGCTCAAATAACCTTCTTTTTCGTTTGAAGCCTAAGTAGCCTCATTTATTATTTTTAGCCCAGAAGACTTATTTTTCATTTTTAGCAAAAATCACTTAATAATTGGTTTCTAGACGAGAAAACTTAATATTCATTTTCAGCAAAAATATCATCATTTTCGTTTTTAGCTATAATAACCACATTTTTCATTTTTAGCTCAAATAACCTATTTTTTCGTTTTAAGCCAAAGTAGCCTCATTTATTATTTTTAGCCCAGAAGAGATATTTTTCATTTTTATCAAAAAATCACTTAATTTTTGGTTTCTAGACGAGAAAACGTAATATTCATTTTCAGCCAAAATATTGTTTTAGCCCAAATTACCTAATTTTTTCGATTTAAGCCAATGTAGCCTCATTTATTATTTTTAGCCCAGAAGATGTATTTTTCATTTTTAGCAAAAATCACTTAATCATTGGTTTCTAGACGAGAAAACGTAATATTCATTTTCTGCCAAAATATCGTCATTTTTCGTTTTTAGCTAGAATAATCACATTTTCATTTTTAGCTCCAATAACCTACTTTTTCGTTTTAAGCCAAAGTAGCCTCATTCATTATTTTTAGCCCAGAAGAGATATTTTTCATTTTTAGCAAACATCACTTAAATTTTGGTTTCTAGACGAGATAACCTAATTTTCATTTTGAGGCAAAATATCGACATTTTTCGTTCTTAGTTATAAAAACCACATTTTTCATTTTTATAAAAAATCACTTAATTTTTGGTTTCTAGACGAGAAAACGTAATATTCATTTTCAGCCAAAATATTGTTTTAGCTCAAATAACCTACTTTTTCTTTTTAAGCCAAAGTAGCATCATTTATTATTTTTAGCCCAGAAGACATATTTTTGATTTTTAGCAAAAATCACTTAATCATTGGTTACTAGACGAGAAAACGTAATATTCATTTTCAGCCAAAATATCGTCATTTTTCGATTTTAGCTATAATAACCACATTTTTCATTTTTAGCTCAAATAACCTTCTTTTTCGTTTGAAGCCTAAGTAGCCTCATTTATTATTTTTAGCCCAGAAGACTTATTTTTCATTTTTAGCAAAAATCACTTAATAATTGGTTTCTAGACGAGAAAACGTAATATTTATTTTCAGCCAAAATATCGTCATTTTTCGTTTTTAGCTATAATAACCACATTTTTCTTTTTTAGCTCAAATAACCTACTTTTTCGTTTTAAGCCAAAGTAGCCTCATTTATTATTTTTAGCCCAGAAGAGATATTTTTCATTTTTATCAAAAATCACTTAATTTTTGGTTTCTAGACGAGAAAACGTAATATTCATTTTCTGCCAAAATATCGTCATTTTTCATTTTTAGCTATAAAAACCATTTTTCTTTTTTAGCTCAAATAACCTACTTTTTCGTCTTAAGCCAAAGTAGCCTCATTTATTATTTTTAGCCCAGAAGACTTATTTTTCATTTTTAGCAAAAATCACTTAATAATTGGTTTCTAGACGAGAAAACTTAATATTCATTTTCAGCAAAAATATCATCATTTTTCGTTTTTAGCTATAATAACCACATTTTTCATTTTTAGCTCAAATAACCTATTTTTTCGTTTTAAGCCAAAGTAGCCTCATTTATTATTTTTAGCCCAGAAGAGATATTTTTCATTTTTATCAAAAAATCACTTAATTTTTGGTTTCTAGACGAGAAAACGTAATATTCATTTTCAGCCAAAATATTGTTTTAGCCCAAATTACCTAATTTTTTCGATTTAAGCCAATGTAGCCTCATTTATTATTTTTAGCCCAGAAGATGTATTTTTCATTTTTAGCAAAAATCACTTAATCATTGGTTTCTAGACGAGAAAACGTAATATTCATTTTCTGCCAAAATATCGTCATTTTTCGTTTTTAGCTAGAATAATCACATTTTCATTTTTAGCTCCAATAACCTACTTTTTCGTTTTAAGCCAAAGTAGCCTCATTCATTATTTTTAGCCCAGAAGAGATATTTTTCATTTTTAGCAAACATCACTTAAATTTTGGTTTCTAGACGAGATAACCTAATTTTCATTTTGAGGCAAAATATCGACATTTTTCGTTCTTAGTTATAAAAACCACATTTTTCATTTTTATAAAAAATCACTTAATTTTTGGTTTCTAGACGAGAAAACGTAATATTCATTTTCAGCCAAAATATTGTTTTAGCTCAAATAACCTACTTTTTCTTTTTAAGCCAAAGTAGCATCATTTATTATTTTTAGCCCAGAAGACATATTTTTGATTTTTAGCAAAAATCACTTAATCATTGGTTACTAGACGAGAAAACGTAATATTCATTTTCAGCCAAAATATCGTCATTTTTCGATTTTAGCTATAATAACCACATTTTTCATTTTTAGCTCAAATAACCTTCTTTTTCGTTTGAAGCCTAAGTAGCCTCATTTATTATTTTTAGCCCAGAAGACTTATTTTTCATTTTTAGCAAAAATCACTTAATAATTGGTTTCTAGACGAGAAAACGTAATATTTATTTTCAGCCAAAATATCGTCATTTTTCGTTTTTAGCTATAATAACCACATTTTTCTTTTTTAGCTCAAATAACCTACTTTTTCGTTTTAAGCCAAAGTAGCCTCATTTATTATTTTTAGCCCAGAAGAGATATTTTTCATTTTTATCAAAAATCACTTAATTTTTGGTTTCTAGACGAGAAAACGTAATATTCATTTTCTGCCAAAATATCGTCATTTTTCATTTTTAGCTATAAAAACCATTTTTCTTTTTTAGCTCAAATAACCTACTTTTTCGTCTTAAGCCAAAGTAGCCTCATTTATTATTTTTAGCCCAGAAGACATATTTTTCATTTTTATCAAAAATCACTTAATTTTTGGTTTCTAGACGAGAAAACGTAATATTCATTTTCAGCCAAAATATCGTCATTTTTCGTTTTTAGCTATAAAAACCACATTTTTCATTTTTAGCTCAAATAACCTACTTTTTCGTTTTAAGCCAAAGTAGCCTCATTTATTATTTTTAGCCCAGAAGACATATTTTTCATTTTTAACAAAAATCTCTTAATCATTGGTTTCTAGACCATAAAACGTAATATTCATTTTCAGCCAAATATCGTCATTTTTCGTTTTTAGCTATAAAAACCACATTTTTCATTTTTAGCTCAAATAACCTACTTTTTCGTTTTAAGCCAAAGTAGCCTCATTTATTATTTTTAGCCCAGAAGACATATTTTTCATTTTTAACAAAAATCTCTTAATCATTGGTTTCTAGACCATAAAACGTAATATTCATTTTCAGCCAAATATCGTCATTTTTCGTTTTTAGCTATAATAACCACATTTTTCATTTTTAGCTCAAATAACCTTCTTTTTCGTTTGAAGCCTAAAAAGCCTCATTTATTATTTTTAGCCCAGAAGACTTATTTTTCATTTTTAGCAAAAATCACTTAATCATTGGTTTCTAGACGAGAAAACGTAATATTCATTTTCAGCCAAAATATCGTCATTTTTCGATTTTAGCTATAATAACCACATTTTTCATTTTTAGCTCAAATAACCTTCTTTTTCGTTTGAAGCCAAAGTAGCCTCATTTATTATTTTTAGCCCAGAAGACATATTTTTCATTTTTAACAAAAATCTCTTAATCATTGGTTTCTAGACCATAAAACGTAATATTCATTTTCAGCCAAATATCGTCATTTTTCGTTTTTAGCTATAATAACCACATTTTTCATTTTTAGCTCAAATAACCTTCTTTTTCGTTTGAAGCCTAAGTAGCCTCATTCATTATTTTTAGCCCAGAAGACTTATTTTTCATTTTTAGCAAAAATCACTTAATCATTGGTTTCTAGACGAGAAAACGTAATATTTATTTTCAGCCAAAATATCGTCATTTTTCGTTTTTAGCTATAATAACCACATTTTTCATTTTTAGCTCAAATAACCTTCTTTTTCGTTTGAAGCCTAAGTAGCCTCATTTATTATTTTTAGCCCAGAAGACTTATTTTTCATTTTTAGCAAAAATCACTTAATAATTGGTTTCTAGACGAGAAAACGTAATATTCATTTTCAGCCAAATATCGTCATTTTTCGTTTTTAGCTATAAAAACCACATTTTTCATTTTTAGCTCAAATAACCTACTTTTTCGTTTTAAGCCAAAGTAGCCTCATTTATTATTTTTAGCCCAGAAGACATATTTTTCATTTTTAACAAAAATCTCTTAATCATTGGTTTCTAGACCATAAAACGTAATATTCATTTTCAGCCAAATATCGTCATTTTTCGTTTTTAGCTATAATAACCACATTTTTCATTTTTAGCTCAAATAACCTTCTTTTTCGTTTGAAGCCTAAAAAGCCTCATTTATTATTTTTAGCCCAGAAGACTTATTTTTCATTTTTAGCAAAAATCACTTAATCATTGGTTTCTAAACGAGAAAACGTAATATTCATTTTCAGCCAAAATATCGTCATTTTTCGATTTTAGCTATAATAACCACATTTTTCATTTTTAGCTCAAATAACCTTCTTTTTCGTTTGAAGCCAAAGTAGCCTCATTTATTATTTTTAGCCCAGAAGACATATTTTTCATTTTTAACAAAAATCTCTTAATCATTGGTTTCTAGACCATAAAACGTAATATTCATTTTCAGCCAAATATCGTCATTTTTCGTTTTTAGCTATAATAACCACATTTTTCATTTTTAGCTCAAATAACCTTCTTTTTCGTTTGAAGCCTAAGTAGCCTCATTCATTATTTTTAGCCCAGAAGACTTATTTTTCATTTTTAGCAAAAATCACTTAATCATTGGTTTCTAGACGAGAAAACGTAATATTTATTTTCAGCCAAAATATCGTCATTTTTCGTTTTTAGCTATAATAACCACATTTTTCATTTTTAGCTCAAATAACCTTCTTTTTCGTTTGAAGCCTAAGTAGCCTCATTTATTATTTTTAGCCCAGAAGACTTATTTTTCATTTTTAGCAAAAATCACTTAATAATTGGTTTCTAGACGAGAAAACGTAATATTCATTTTCAGCCAAATATCGTCATTTTTCGTTTTTAGCTATAAAAACCACATTTTTCATTTTTAGCTCAAATAACCTACTTTTTCGTTTTAAGCCAAAGTAGCCTCATTTATTATTTTTAGCCCAGAAGACATATTTTTGATTTTTATCAAAAATCACTTAATTTTGGGTTTCTAGACGAGAAAACGTAATATTCATTTTCAGCCAAAATATTGTTTTAGCCCAAATAACCTAATTTTTCGATTTAAGCCAAAGTAGCCTCATTTATTATTTTTAACCCAGAAGATGTATTTTTCATTTTTAGCAAAAATCACTTAATCATTGGTTTCTAGACGAGAAAACGTAATATTCATTTTCAGCCAAAATATTGTTTTAGCCCAAATAACCTAATTTTTCGATTTAAGCCAATGTAGCCTCATTTATTATTTTTAGCCCAGAAGATGTATTTTTCATTTTTAGCAAAAATCACTTAATCATTGGTTTCTAGACGAGAAAACGTAATATTCATTTTCTGCCATAATATCGCCATTTTTCGTTTTTAGCTATAATAACCACATTTTTCATTTTTAGCTCAAATAACCTACTTTTTCGTTTTAAGCAAAAGTAGCCTCATTTATTATTTTTAGCCCAGAAGACATATTTTTCATTTTTATCAAAAATCACTTAATTTTTGGTTTCTAGACGAGAAAACGTAATATTAATTTTCAGCCAAAATATTGTTTTAGCCCAAATAACCTAATTTTTCGATTTAAGCCAATGTAGCCTCATTTATTATTTTTAGCCCAGAAGATGTATTTTTCATTTTTAGCAAAAATCACTTAATCATTGGTTTCTAGACGAGAAAACGTAATATTCATTTTCTGCCAAAATATCGCCATTTTTCGTTTTTAGCTATAATAACCACATTTTTCATTTTTAGCTCAAATAACCTACTTTTTCGTTTTAAGCCAAAGTAGCCTCATTTATTATTTTTAGCACAGAAGAAATATTTTTCATTTTTAGCAAACATCACTTAAATTTTGGTTTCTAGACGAGATAACCTAATTTTCATTTTGAGGCAAAATATCGACATTTTTCGTTTTTAGCTATAATAACCACATTTTTCATTTTTAGCTCAAATAACCTTCTTTTTCGTTTGAAGCCTAAGTAGCCTCATTTATTATTTTTAGCCCAGAAGACTTATTTTTCATTTTTAGCAAAAATCACTTAATCATTGGTTTCTAGACGAGAAAACGTAACATTCATTTTCAGCCAAAATATCGTCATTTTTCGATTTTAGCTATAATAACCCCATTTTTCATTTTTAGCTCAAATAACCTTCTTTTTCGTTTGAAGCCTAAGTAGCCTCATTTATTATTTTTAGCCCAGAAGACTTATTTTTCATTTTTAGCAAAAATCACTTAATAATTGGTTTCTAGACGAGAAAACTTAATATTCATTTTCAGCAAAAATATCATCATTTTTCGTTTTTAGCTATAATAACCACATTTTTCATTTTTAGCTCAAATAACCTATTTTTTCGTTTTAAGCCAAAGTAGCCTCATTTATTATTTTTAGCCCAGAAGAGATATTTTTCATTTTTATCAAAAAATCACTTAATTTTTGGTTTCTAGACGAGAAAACGTAATATTCATTTTCAGCCAAAATATTGTTTTAGCCCAAATTACCTAATTTTTTCGATTTAAGCCAATGTAGCCTCATTTATTATTTTTAGCCCAGAAGATGTATTTTTCATTTTTAGCAAAAATCACTTAATCATTGGTTTCTAGACGAGAAAACGTAATATTCATTTTCTGCCAAAATATCGTCATTTTTCGTTTTTAGCTAGAATAATCACATTTTCATTTTTAGCTCCAATAACCTACTTTTTCGTTTTAAGCCAAAGTAGCCTCATTCATTATTTTTAGCCCAGAAGAGATATTTTTCATTTTTAGCAAACATCACTTAAATTTTGGTTTCTAGACGAGATAACCTAATTTTCATTTTGAGGCAAAATATCGACATTTTTCGTTCTTAGTTATAAAAACCACATTTTTCATTTTTATAAAAAATCACTTAATTTTTGGTTTCTAGACGAGAAAACGTAATATTCATTTTCAGCCAAAATATTGTTTTAGCTCAAATAACCTACTTTTTCTTTTTAAGCCAAAGTAGCATCATTTATTATTTTTAGCCCAGAAGACATATTTTTGATTTTTAGCAAAAATCACTTAATCATTGGTTACTAGACGAGAAAACGTAATATTCATTTTCAGCCAAAATATCGTCATTTTTCGATTTTAGCTATAATAACCACATTTTTCATTTTTAGCTCAAATAACCTTCTTTTTCGTTTGAAGCCTAAGTAGCCTCATTTATTATTTTTAGCCCAGAAGACTTATTTTTCATTTTTAGCAAAAATCACTTAATAATTGGTTTCTAGACGAGAAAACGTAATATTTATTTTCAGCCAAAATATCGTCATTTTTCGTTTTTAGCTATAATAACCACATTTTTCTTTTTTAGCTCAAATAACCTACTTTTTCGTTTTAAGCCAAAGTAGCCTCATTTATTATTTTTAGCCCAGAAGAGATATTTTTCATTTTTATCAAAAATCACTTAATTTTTGGTTTCTAGACGAGAAAACGTAATATTCATTTTCTGCCAAAATATCGTCATTTTTCATTTTTAGCTATAAAAACCATTTTTCTTTTTTAGCTCAAATAACCTACTTTTTCGTCTTAAGCCAAAGTAGCCTCATTTATTATTTTTAGCCCAGAAGACATATTTTTCATTTTTATCAAAAATCACTTAATTTTTGGTTTCTAGACGAGAAAACGTAATATTCATTTTCAGCCAAAATATCGTCATTTTTCGTTTTTAGCTATAAAAACCACATTTTTCATTTTTAGCTCAAATAACCTACTTTTTCGTTTTAAGCCAAAGTAGCCTCATTTATTATTTTTAGCCCAGAAGACATATTTTTCATTTTTAACAAAAATCTCTTAATCATTGGTTTCTAGACCATAAAACGTAATATTCATTTTCAGCCAAATATCGTCATTTTTCGTTTTTAGCTATAAAAACCACATTTTTCATTTTTAGCTCAAATAACCTACTTTTTCGTTTTAAGCCAAAGTAGCCTCATTTATTATTTTTAGCCCAGAAGACATATTTTTCATTTTTAACAAAAATCTCTTAATCATTGGTTTCTAGACCATAAAACGTAATATTCATTTTCAGCCAAATATCGTCATTTTTCGTTTTTAGCTATAATAACCACATTTTTCATTTTTAGCTCAAATAACCTTCTTTTTCGTTTGAAGCCTAAAAAGCCTCATTTATTATTTTTAGCCCAGAAGACTTATTTTTCATTTTTAGCAAAAATCACTTAATCATTGGTTTCTAGACGAGAAAACGTAATATTCATTTTCAGCCAAAATATCGTCATTTTTCGATTTTAGCTATAATAACCACATTTTTCATTTTTAGCTCAAATAACCTTCTTTTTCGTTTGAAGCCAAAGTAGCCTCATTTATTATTTTTAGCCCAGAAGACATATTTTTCATTTTTAACAAAAATCTCTTAATCATTGGTTTCTAGACCATAAAACGTAATATTCATTTTCAGCCAAATATCGTCATTTTTCGTTTTTAGCTATAATAACCACATTTTTCATTTTTAGCTCAAATAACCTTCTTTTTCGTTTGAAGCCTAAGTAGCCTCATTCATTATTTTTAGCCCAGAAGACTTATTTTTCATTTTTAGCAAAAATCACTTAATCATTGGTTTCTAGACGAGAAAACGTAATATTTATTTTCAGCCAAAATATCGTCATTTTTCGTTTTTAGCTATAATAACCACATTTTTCATTTTTAGCTCAAATAACCTTCTTTTTCGTTTGAAGCCTAAGTAGCCTCATTTATTATTTTTAGCCCAGAAGACTTATTTTTCATTTTTAGCAAAAATCACTTAATAATTGGTTTCTAGACGAGAAAACGTAATATTCATTTTCAGCCAAATATCGTCATTTTTCGTTTTTAGCTATAAAAACCACATTTTTCATTTTTAGCTCAAATAACCTACTTTTTCGTTTTAAGCCAAAGTAGCCTCATTTATTATTTTTAGCCCAGAAGACATATTTTTCATTTTTAACAAAAATCTCTTAATCATTGGTTTCTAGACCATAAAACGTAATATTCATTTTCAGCCAAATATCGTCATTTTTCGTTTTTAGCTATAATAACCACATTTTTCATTTTTAGCTCAAATAACCTTCTTTTTCGTTTGAAGCCTAAAAAGCCTCATTTATTATTTTTAGCCCAGAAGACTTATTTTTCATTTTTAGCAAAAATCACTTAATCATTGGTTTCTAAACGAGAAAACGTAATATTCATTTTCAGCCAAAATATCGTCATTTTTCGATTTTAGCTATAATAACCACATTTTTCATTTTTAGCTCAAATAACCTTCTTTTTCGTTTGAAGCCAAAGTAGCCTCATTTATTATTTTTAGCCCAGAAGACATATTTTTCATTTTTAACAAAAATCTCTTAATCATTGGTTTCTAGACCATAAAACGTAATATTCATTTTCAGCCAAATATCGTCATTTTTCGTTTTTAGCTATAATAACCACATTTTTCATTTTTAGCTCAAATAACCTTCTTTTTCGTTTGAAGCCTAAGTAGCCTCATTCATTATTTTTAGCCCAGAAGACTTATTTTTCATTTTTAGCAAAAATCACTTAATCATTGGTTTCTAGACGAGAAAACGTAATATTTATTTTCAGCCAAAATATCGTCATTTTTCGTTTTTAGCTATAATAACCACATTTTTCATTTTTAGCTCAAATAACCTTCTTTTTCGTTTGAAGCCTAAGTAGCCTCATTTATTATTTTTAGCCCAGAAGACTTATTTTTCATTTTTAGCAAAAATCACTTAATAATTGGTTTCTAGACGAGAAAACGTAATATTCATTTTCAGCCAAATATCGTCATTTTTCGTTTTTAGCTATAAAAACCACATTTTTCATTTTTAGCTCAAATAACCTACTTTTTCGTTTTAAGCCAAAGTAGCCTCATTTATTATTTTTAGCCCAGAAGACATATTTTTCATTTTTAACAAAAATCTCTTAATCATTGGTTTCTAGACCATAAAACGTAATATTCATTTTCAGCCAAATATCGTCATTTTTCGTTTTTAGCTATAATAACCACATTTTTCATTTTTAGCTCAAATAACCTTCTTTTTCGTTTGAAGCCTAAAAAGCCTCATTTATTATTTTTAGCCCAGAAGACTTATTTTTCATTCTGGGCTAAAAATAATAAATGAGGCTACTTTGGCTTAAAACGAAAAAGTAGGTTATTTGAGCTAATAATGAAAATGTGGTTATTATAGCTAAAAACGAAAAATGACGATATTTTGGCAGAAAATGAATATTACTTTTTCTCGTCTAGAAACCAATGATTAAGTGATTTTGGCTAAAAATGAAAGTATGTCTTCTGAGCTAAAAATAATAAACGAGGCTACTTTGGCTTAAAACGAAAAAGAAGGTTATTTGAGCTCAAAACGAAAAATGACGATATTTGGCTGAAAATGAATATTACGTTTTCTCGTCTAGAAACCAATGATTAAGTGATTTTTGCTAAAAATGAAAAATACATCTTCTGGGCTAAAAATAATAAATGAGGCTACATTGGCTTAAATCGAAAAATTAGGTTATTTGGGCTAAAACAATATTTTGGCAGAAAATAAATATTACGTTTTCTCGTCTAGAAACCAATGATTAAGTGATTTTTGATAAAAATGAAAAATATCTCTTTTTAGCTAAAAATAATAAATGAGGCTACTTAGGCTTCAAACTAAAAAGTAGGTTATTTGAGCTAAAAATGAAAAATGTGGTTATTATAGCTAAAAACGAAAAATGACGATATTTGGGCAGAAAATGAATATTACGTTTTCTCGTCTAGAAACCAATGATTAAGTGATTTTTGATAAAAATGAAAAATATCTCTTCTTAGCTAAAAATAATAAATGAGGCTACTTAGGCTTCAAACGAAAAAGAAGGTTATTTGAGCTAAAAATGAAAAATGTGGTTATTATAGCTAAAAACGAAAAATGACGATATTTGGCTGAAAATTAATATTACGTTTTATGGTCTAGATTTTTGTTAAAAATCAAAAATATCTCTTCTGGGCTAAAAATAATAAATGAGGCTACTTTGGCTTAAAACGAAAAAGTAGGTTATTTGAGCTAAAAATGAAAAATGTGGTTATTATAGCTAAAAACGAAAAATGACGATATTTTGGCTGAAAATGAATATTACGTTTTCTTGTCTAGAAACCAATGATTAAGTGATTTTGGCTAAAAATGAAATTATGTCTTCTGAGCTAAAAATAATAAACGAGGCTACTTTGGCTTAAAACGAAAAAGAAGGTTATTTGAGCTCAAAACGAAAAATGACGATATTTGGCTGAAAATGAATATTACGTTTTCTCGTCTAGAAACCAATGATTAAGTGATTTTGGCTAAAAATGAAAAATACATCTTCTGGGCTAAAAATAATAAATGAGGCTACTTAGGCTTCAAACGAAAAAGAAGGTTATTTGAGCTAAAAATGAAAAATGTGGTTATTATAGCTAAAAACGAAAAATGACGATATTTGGCTGAAAATGAATATTACGTTTTATGGTCTAGAAATCAATGATTAAGTGATTTTTGCTATAAATGAAAAATATCTCTTCTGTACTAAAAATAATAAATGAGGCTACTTAGGCTTCAAACGAAAAAGAAGGTTATTTGAGCTAAAAATGAAAAATGTGGTTATTATAGCTAAAAACGAAAAATGACGATATTTGGCTGAAAATTAATATTACGTTTTATGGTCTAGATTTTTGTTAAAAATCAAAAATATCTCTTCTGGGCTAAAAATAATAAATGAGGCTACTTTGGCTTAAAACGAAAAAGTAGGTTATTTGAGCTAAAAATGAAAAATGTGGTTATTATAGCTAAAAACGAAAAATGACGATATTTTGGCTGAAAATGAATATTACGTTTTCTTGTCTAGAAACCAATGATTAAGTGATTTTGGCTAAAAATGAAATTATGTCTTCTGAGCTAAAAATAATAAACGAGGCTACTTTGGCTTAAAACGAAAAAGAAGGTTATTTGAGCTCAAAACGAAAAATGACGATATTTGGCTGAAAATGAATATTACGTTTTCTCGTCTAGAAACCAATGATTAAGTGATTTTGGCTAAAAATGAAAAATACATCTTCTGGGCTAAAAATAATAAATGAGGCTACTTAGGCTTCAAACGAAAAAGAAGGTTATTTGAGCTAAAAATGAAAAATGTGGTTATTATAGCTAAAAACGAAAAATGACGATATTTGGCTGAAAATGAATATTACGTTTTATGGTCTAGAAATCAATGATTAAGTGATTTTTGCTAAAAATCAAAAATATCTCTTCTGGGCTAAAAATAATAAATGAGGCTACTTTGGCTTAAAACGAAAAAGTAGGTTATTTGAGCTAAAAATGAAAATGTGGTTATTATAGCTAAAAACGAAAAATGACGATATTTTGGCAGAAAATGAATATTACGTTTTCTCGTCTAGAAACCAATGATTAAGTGATTTTTGCTATAAATGAAAAATATCTCTTCTGTACTAAAAATAATAAATGAGGCTACTTTGGCTTAAAACGAAAAAGTAGGTTATTTGAGCTAAAAATGAAAAATGTGGTTATTATAGCTAAAAACGAAAAATGACGATATTTTGGCTGAAAATGAATATTACGTTTTCTTGTCTAGAAACCAATGATTAAGTGATTTTTGCTATAAATGAAAAATATCTCTTCTGTACTAAAAATAATAAATGAGGCTACTTAGGCTTCAAACGAAAAAGAAGGTTATTTGAGCTAAAAATGAAAAATGTGGTTATTATAGCTAAAAACGAAAAATGACGATATTTGGCTGAAAATGAATATTACGTTTTATGGTCTAGATTTTTGTTAAAAATCAAAAATATCTCTTCTGGGCTAAAAATAATAAATGAGGCTACTTTGGCTTAAAACGAAAAAGTAGGTTATTTGAGCTAATAATGAAAATGTGGTTATTATAGCTAAAAACGAAAAATGACGATATTTTGGCAGAAAATGAATATTACTTTTTCTCGTCTAGAAACCAATGATTAAGTGATTTTGGCTAAAAATGAAAGTATGTCTTCTGAGCTAAAAATAATAAACGAGGCTACTTTGGCTTAAAACGAAAAAGAAGGTTATTTGAGCTCAAAACGAAAAATGACGATATTTGGCTGAAAATGAATATTACGTTTTCTCGTCTAGAAACCAATGATTAAGTGATTTTTGCTAAAAATGAAAAATACATCTTCTGGGCTAAAAATAATAAATGAGGCTACATTGGCTTAAATCGAAAAATTAGGTTATTTGGGCTAAAACAATATTTTGGCAGAAAATAAATATTACGTTTTCTCGTCTAGAAACCAATGATTAAGTGATTTTTGATAAAAATGAAAAATATCTCTTTTTAGCTAAAAATAATAAATGAGGCTACTTAGGCTTCAAACTAAAAAGTAGGTTATTTGAGCTAAAAATGAAAAATGTGGTTATTATAGCTAAAAACGAAAAATGACGATATTTGGGCAGAAAATGAATATTACGTTTTCTCGTCTAGAAACCAATGATTAAGTGATTTTTGATAAAAATGAAAAATATCTCTTCTTAGCTAAAAATAATAAATGAGGCTACTTAGGCTTCAAACGAAAAAGAAGGTTATTTGAGCTAAAAATGAAAAATGTGGTTATTATAGCTAAAAACGAAAAATGACGATATTTGGCTGAAAATTAATATTACGTTTTATGGTCTAGATTTTTGTTAAAAATCAAAAATATCTCTTCTGGGCTAAAAATAATAAATGAGGCTACTTTGGCTTAAAACGAAAAAGTAGGTTATTTGAGCTAAAAATGAAAAATGTGGTTATTATAGCTAAAAACGAAAAATGACGATATTTTGGCTGAAAATGAATATTACGTTTTCTTGTCTAGAAACCAATGATTAAGTGATTTTGGCTAAAAATGAAATTATGTCTTCTGAGCTAAAAATAATAAACGAGGCTACTTTGGCTTAAAACGAAAAAGAAGGTTATTTGAGCTCAAAACGAAAAATGACGATATTTGGCTGAAAATGAATATTACGTTTTCTCGTCTAGAAACCAATGATTAAGTGATTTTGGCTAAAAATGAAAAATACATCTTCTGGGCTAAAAATAATAAATGAGGCTACTTAGGCTTCAAACGAAAAAGAAGGTTATTTGAGCTAAAAATGAAAAATGTGGTTATTATAGCTAAAAACGAAAAATGACGATATTTGGCTGAAAATGAATATTACGTTTTATGGTCTAGAAATCAATGATTAAGTGATTTTTGCTATAAATGAAAAATATCTCTTCTGTACTAAAAATAATAAATGAGGCTACTTAGGCTTCAAACGAAAAAGAAGGTTATTTGAGCTAAAAATGAAAAATGTGGTTATTATAGCTAAAAACGAAAAATGACGATATTTGGCTGAAAATTAATATTACGTTTTATGGTCTAGATTTTTGTTAAAAATCAAAAATATCTCTTCTGGGCTAAAAATAATAAATGAGGCTACTTTGGCTTAAAACGAAAAAGTAGGTTATTTGAGCTAAAAATGAAAAATGTGGTTATTATAGCTAAAAACGAAAAATGACGATATTTTGGCTGAAAATGAATATTACGTTTTCTTGTCTAGAAACCAATGATTAAGTGATTTTGGCTAAAAATGAAATTATGTCTTCTGAGCTAAAAATAATAAACGAGGCTACTTTGGCTTAAAACGAAAAAGAAGGTTATTTGAGCTCAAAACGAAAAATGACGATATTTGGCTGAAAATGAATATTACGTTTTCTCGTCTAGAAACCAATGATTAAGTGATTTTGGCTAAAAATGAAAAATACATCTTCTGGGCTAAAAATAATAAATGAGGCTACTTAGGCTTCAAACGAAAAAGAAGGTTATTTGAGCTAAAAATGAAAAATGTGGTTATTATAGCTAAAAACGAAAAATGACGATATTTGGCTGAAAATGAATATTACGTTTTATGGTCTAGAAATCAATGATTAAGTGATTTTTGCTAAAAATCAAAAATATCTCTTCTGGGCTAAAAATAATAAATGAGGCTACTTTGGCTTAAAACGAAAAAGTAGGTTATTTGAGCTAAAAATGAAAATGTGGTTATTATAGCTAAAAACGAAAAATGACGATATTTTGGCAGAAAATGAATATTACGTTTTCTCGTCTAGAAACCAATGATTAAGTGATTTTTGCTATAAATGAAAAATATCTCTTCTGTACTAAAAATAATAAATGAGGCTACTTTGGCTTAAAACGAAAAAGTAGGTTATTTGAGCTAAAAATGAAAAATGTGGTTATTATAGCTAAAAACGAAAAATGACGATATTTTGGCTGAAAATGAATATTACGTTTTCTTGTCTAGAAACCAATGATTAAGTGATTTTTGCTATAAATGAAAAATATCTCTTCTGTACTAAAAATAATAAATGAGGCTACTTAGGCTTCAAACGAAAAAGAAGGTTATTTGAGCTAAAAATGAAAAATGTGGTTATTATAGCTAAAAACGAAAAATGACGATATTTGGCTGAAAATGAATATTACGTTTTATGGTCTAGATTTTTGTTAAAAATCAAAAATATCTCTTCTGGGCTAAAAATAATAAATGAGGCTACTTTGGCTTAAAACGAAAAAGTAGGTTATTTGAGCTAATAATGAAAATGTGGTTATTATAGCTAAAAACGAAAAATGACGATATTTTGGCAGAAAATGAATATTACTTTTTCTCGTCTAGAAACCAATGATTAAGTGATTTTGGCTAAAAATGAAAGTATGTCTTCTGAGCTAAAAATAATAAACGAGGCTACTTTGGCTTAAAACGAAAAAGAAGGTTATTTGAGCTCAAAACGAAAAATGACGATATTTGGCTGAAAATGAATATTACGTTTTCTCGTCTAGAAACCAATGATTAAGTGATTTTTGCTAAAAATGAAAAATACATCTTCTGGGCTAAAAATAATAAATGAGGCTACATTGGCTTAAATCGAAAAATTAGGTTATTTGGGCTAAAACAATATTTTGGCAGAAAATAAATATTACGTTTTCTCGTCTAGAAACCAATGATTAAGTGATTTTTGATAAAAATGAAAAATATCTCTTTTTAGCTAAAAATAATAAATGAGGCTACTTAGGCTTCAAACTAAAAAGTAGGTTATTTGAGCTAAAAATGAAAAATGTGGTTATTATAGCTAAAAACGAAAAATGACGATATTTGGGCAGAAAATGAATATTACGTTTTCTCGTCTAGAAACCAATGATTAAGTGATTTTTGATAAAAATGAAAAATATCTCTTCTTAGCTAAAAATAATAAATGAGGCTACTTAGGCTTCAAACGAAAAAGAAGGTTATTTGAGCTAAAAATGAAAAATGTGGTTATTATAGCTAAAAACGAAAAATGACGATATTTGGCTGAAAATTAATATTACGTTTTATGGTCTAGATTTTTGTTAAAAATCAAAAATATCTCTTCTGGGCTAAAAATAATAAATGAGGCTACTTTGGCTTAAAACGAAAAAGTAGGTTATTTGAGCTAAAAATGAAAAATGTGGTTATTATAGCTAAAAACGAAAAATGACGATATTTTGGCTGAAAATGAATATTACGTTTTCTTGTCTAGAAACCAATGATTAAGTGATTTTGGCTAAAAATGAAATTATGTCTTCTGAGCTAAAAATAATAAACGAGGCTACTTTGGCTTAAAACGAAAAAGAAGGTTATTTGAGCTCAAAACGAAAAATGACGATATTTGGCTGAAAATGAATATTACGTTTTCTCGTCTAGAAACCAATGATTAAGTGATTTTGGCTAAAAATGAAAAATACATCTTCTGGGCTAAAAATAATAAATGAGGCTACTTAGGCTTCAAACGAAAAAGAAGGTTATTTGAGCTAAAAATGAAAAATGTGGTTATTATAGCTAAAAACGAAAAATGACGATATTTGGCTGAAAATGAATATTACGTTTTATGGTCTAGAAATCAATGATTAAGTGATTTTTGCTATAAATGAAAAATATCTCTTCTGTACTAAAAATAATAAATGAGGCTACTTAGGCTTCAAACGAAAAAGAAGGTTATTTGAGCTAAAAATGAAAAATGTGGTTATTATAGCTAAAAACGAAAAATGACGATATTTGGCTGAAAATTAATATTACGTTTTATGGTCTAGATTTTTGTTAAAAATCAAAAATATCTCTTCTGGGCTAAAAATAATAAATGAGGCTACTTTGGCTTAAAACGAAAAAGTAGGTTATTTGAGCTAAAAATGAAAAATGTGGTTATTATAGCTAAAAACGAAAAATGACGATATTTTGGCTGAAAATGAATATTACGTTTTCTTGTCTAGAAACCAATGATTAAGTGATTTTGGCTAAAAATGAAATTATGTCTTCTGAGCTAAAAATAATAAACGAGGCTACTTTGGCTTAAAACGAAAAAGAAGGTTATTTGAGCTCAAAACGAAAAATGACGATATTTGGCTGAAAATGAATATTACGTTTTCTCGTCTAGAAACCAATGATTAAGTGATTTTGGCTAAAAATGAAAAATACATCTTCTGGGCTAAAAATAATAAATGAGGCTACTTAGGCTTCAAACGAAAAAGAAGGTTATTTGAGCTAAAAATGAAAAATGTGGTTATTATAGCTAAAAACGAAAAATGACGATATTTGGCTGAAAATGAATATTACGTTTTATGGTCTAGAAATCAATGATTAAGTGATTTTTGCTAAAAATCAAAAATATCTCTTCTGGGCTAAAAATAATAAATGAGGCTACTTTGGCTTAAAACGAAAAAGTAGGTTATTTGAGCTAAAAATGAAAATGTGGTTATTATAGCTAAAAACGAAAAATGACGATATTTTGGCAGAAAATGAATATTACGTTTTCTCGTCTAGAAACCAATGATTAAGTGATTTTTGCTATAAATGAAAAATATCTCTTCTGTACTAAAAATAATAAATGAGGCTACTTTGGCTTAAAACGAAAAAGTAGGTTATTTGAGCTAAAAATGAAAAATGTGGTTATTATAGCTAAAAACGAAAAATGACGATATTTTGGCTGAAAATGAATATTACGTTTTCTTGTCTAGAAACCAATGATTAAGTGATTTTTGCTATAAATGAAAAATATCTCTTCTGTACTAAAAATAATAAATGAGGCTACTTAGGCTTCAAACGAAAAAGAAGGTTATTTGAGCTAAAAATGAAAAATGTGGTTATTATAGCTAAAAACGAAAAATGACGATATTTGGCTGAAAATGAATATTACGTTTTATGGTCTAGATTTTTGTTAAAAATCAAAAATATCTCTTCTGGGCTAAAAATAATAAATGAGGCTACTTTGGCTTAAAACGAAAAAGTAGGTTATTTGAGCTAATAATGAAAATGTGGTTATTATAGCTAAAAACGAAAAATGACGATATTTTGGCAGAAAATGAATATTACTTTTTCTCGTCTAGAAACCAATGATTAAGTGATTTTGGCTAAAAATGAAAGTATGTCTTCTGAGCTAAAAATAATAAACGAGGCTACTTTGGCTTAAAACGAAAAAGAAGGTTATTTGAGCTCAAAACGAAAAATGACGATATTTGGCTGAAAATGAATATTACGTTTTCTCGTCTAGAAACCAATGATTAAGTGATTTTTGCTAAAAATGAAAAATACATCTTCTGGGCTAAAAATAATAAATGAGGCTACATTGGCTTAAATCGAAAAATTAGGTTATTTGGGCTAAAACAATATTTTGGCAGAAAATAAATATTACGTTTTCTCGTCTAGAAACCAATGATTAAGTGATTTTTGATAAAAATGAAAAATATCTCTTTTTAGCTAAAAATAATAAATGAGGCTACTTAGGCTTCAAACTAAAAAGTAGGTTATTTGAGCTAAAAATGAAAAATGTGGTTATTATAGCTAAAAACGAAAAATGACGATATTTGGGCAGAAAATGAATATTACGTTTTCTCGTCTAGAAACCAATGATTAAGTGATTTTTGATAAAAATGAAAAATATCTCTTCTTAGCTAAAAATAATAAATGAGGCTACTTAGGCTTCAAACGAAAAAGAAGGTTATTTGAGCTAAAAATGAAAAATGTGGTTATTATAGCTAAAAACGAAAAATGACGATATTTGGCTGAAAATTAATATTACGTTTTATGGTCTAGATTTTTGTTAAAAATCAAAAATATCTCTTCTGGGCTAAAAATAATAAATGAGGCTACTTTGGCTTAAAACGAAAAAGTAGGTTATTTGAGCTAAAAATGAAAAATGTGGTTATTATAGCTAAAAACGAAAAATGACGATATTTTGGCTGAAAATGAATATTACGTTTTCTTGTCTAGAAACCAATGATTAAGTGATTTTGGCTAAAAATGAAATTATGTCTTCTGAGCTAAAAATAATAAACGAGGCTACTTTGGCTTAAAACGAAAAAGAAGGTTATTTGAGCTCAAAACGAAAAATGACGATATTTGGCTGAAAATGAATATTACGTTTTCTCGTCTAGAAACCAATGATTAAGTGATTTTGGCTAAAAATGAAAAATACATCTTCTGGGCTAAAAATAATAAATGAGGCTACTTAGGCTTCAAACGAAAAAGAAGGTTATTTGAGCTAAAAATGAAAAATGTGGTTATTATAGCTAAAAACGAAAAATGACGATATTTGGCTGAAAATGAATATTACGTTTTATGGTCTAGAAATCAATGATTAAGTGATTTTTGCTATAAATGAAAAATATCTCTTCTGTACTAAAAATAATAAATGAGGCTACTTAGGCTTCAAACGAAAAAGAAGGTTATTTGAGCTAAAAATGAAAAATGTGGTTATTATAGCTAAAAACGAAAAATGACGATATTTGGCTGAAAATTAATATTACGTTTTATGGTCTAGATTTTTGTTAAAAATCAAAAATATCTCTTCTGGGCTAAAAATAATAAATGAGGCTACTTTGGCTTAAAACGAAAAAGTAGGTTATTTGAGCTAAAAATGAAAAATGTGGTTATTATAGCTAAAAACGAAAAATGACGATATTTTGGCTGAAAATGAATATTACGTTTTCTTGTCTAGAAACCAATGATTAAGTGATTTTGGCTAAAAATGAAATTATGTCTTCTGAGCTAAAAATAATAAACGAGGCTACTTTGGCTTAAAACGAAAAAGAAGGTTATTTGAGCTCAAAACGAAAAATGACGATATTTGGCTGAAAATGAATATTACGTTTTCTCGTCTAGAAACCAATGATTAAGTGATTTTGGCTAAAAATGAAAAATACATCTTCTGGGCTAAAAATAATAAATGAGGCTACTTAGGCTTCAAACGAAAAAGAAGGTTATTTGAGCTAAAAATGAAAAATGTGGTTATTATAGCTAAAAACGAAAAATGACGATATTTGGCTGAAAATGAATATTACGTTTTATGGTCTAGAAATCAATGATTAAGTGATTTTTGCTAAAAATCAAAAATATCTCTTCTGGGCTAAAAATAATAAATGAGGCTACTTTGGCTTAAAACGAAAAAGTAGGTTATTTGAGCTAAAAATGAAAATGTGGTTATTATAGCTAAAAACGAAAAATGACGATATTTTGGCAGAAAATGAATATTACGTTTTCTCGTCTAGAAACCAATGATTAAGTGATTTTTGCTATAAATGAAAAATATCTCTTCTGTACTAAAAATAATAAATGAGGCTACTTTGGCTTAAAACGAAAAAGTAGGTTATTTGAGCTAAAAATGAAAAATGTGGTTATTATAGCTAAAAACGAAAAATGATGATATTTGGCTGAAAATGAATATTACGTTTTCTGGTCTAGAAACCAATGATTAAGTGATTTTTGCTAAAAATGAAAAATATGTCTTCTGGGCTAAAAATAATGAATGAGGCTTTTCTGGCTTAAAACGAAAAAGTAGGTTATTTGAGCTAAAAATGAAAAATGTGGTTATTATAGCTAAAAACGAAAAATGACGATATTTTGGCAGAAAATGAATATTACGTTTTCTCGTCTAGAAACCAATGATTAAGTGATTTTGGCTAAAAATGAAAAATATCTCTTCTGTGCTAAAAATTATAAATGAGGCTTCTTTGGCTTCAAACGAAAAAGAAGGTTATTTGAGCTCAAAACGAAAAATGACGATATTTGGCTGAAAATGAATATTACGTTTTCTGTTCTAGAAACCAATGATTAAGTGATTTTTGCTAAAAATGAAAAATATGTCATCTGGGCTAAAAATAATAAATGAGCCTGCTTTGGCTTAAAACGAAAAAGTATGTTATTTGAGCTAAAAATGAAAAATGTGGTTTTTATAGCTAAAAACGAAAAATGACGATATTTTGGCTGAAAATGAATATTACGTTTTCTCGTCTAGAAACCAATGATTATAGATTTTGGCTAAAAATGAAAAATATCTCTTCTGTGCTAAAAATTATAAATGAGGCTACTTTGGCATCAAACGAAAAAGAAGGTTATTTGAGCTCAAAACGAAAAATGACGATATTTGGCTGAAAATGAATATTACGTTTTCTGTTCTAGAAACCAATGATTAAGTGATTTTTGCTAAAAATGAAAAATATGTCTTCTGGGCTAAAAATAATAAATGAGCCTGCTTTGGCTTAAAACGAAAAAGTATGTTATTTGAGCTAAAAATGAAAAATGTGGTTTTTATAGCTAAAAACGAAAAATGACGATATTTGGCTGAAAATGAATATTACGTTTTCTCGTCTAGAAACCAATGATTAAGTGATTTTTGCTAAAAATGAAAAATACATCTTCTGGGCTAAAAATAATAAATGAGGCTACATTGGCTTAAATCGAAAAATTAGGTTATTTGGGCTAAAACAATATTTTGGCAGAAAATAAATATTACGTTTTCTCGTCTAGAAACCAATGATTAAGTGATTTTTGATAAAAATGAAAAATATCTCTTTTTAGCTAAAAATAATAAATGAGGCTACTTAGGCTTCAAACTAAAAAGTAGGTTATTTGAGCTAAAAATGAAAAATGTGGTTATTATAGCTAAAAACGAAAAATGACGATATTTGGGCAGAAAATGAATATTACGTTTTCTCGTCTAGAAACCAATGATTAAGTGATTTTTGATAAAAATGAAAAATATCTCTTCTTAGCTAAAAATAATAAATGAGGCTACTTAGGCTTCAAACGAAAAAGAAGGTTATTTGAGCTAAAAATGAAAAATGTGGTTATTATAGCTAAAAACGAAAAATGACGATATTTGGCTGAAAATTAATATTACGTTTTATGGTCTAGATTTTTGTTAAAAATCAAAAATATCTCTTCTGGGCTAAAAATAATAAATGAGGCTACTTTGGCTTAAAACGAAAAAGTAGGTTATTTGAGCTAAAAATGAAAAATGTGGTTATTATAGCTAAAAACGAAAAATGACGATATTTTGGCTGAAAATGAATATTACGTTTTCTTGTCTAGAAACCAATGATTAAGTGATTTTGGCTAAAAATGAAATTATGTCTTCTGAGCTAAAAATAATAAACGAGGCTACTTTGGCTTAAAACGAAAAAGAAGGTTATTTGAGCTCAAAACGAAAAATGACGATATTTGGCTGAAAATGAATATTACGTTTTCTCGTCTAGAAACCAATGATTAAGTGATTTTGGCTAAAAATGAAAAATACATCTTCTGGGCTAAAAATAATAAATGAGGCTACTTAGGCTTCAAACGAAAAAGAAGGTTATTTGAGCTAAAAATGAAAAATGTGGTTATTATAGCTAAAAACGAAAAATGACGATATTTGGCTGAAAATGAATATTACGTTTTATGGTCTAGAAATCAATGATTAAGTGATTTTTGCTAAAAATCAAAAATATCTCTTCTGGGCTAAAAATAATAAATGAGGCTACTTTGGCTTAAAACGAAAAAGTAGGTTATTTGAGCTAAAAATGAAAATGTGGTTATTATAGCTAAAAACGAAAAATGACGATATTTTGGCAGAAAATGAATATTACGTTTTCTCGTCTAGAAACCAATGATTAAGTGATTTTTGCTATAAATGAAAAATATCTCTTCTGTACTAAAAATAATAAATGAGGCTACTTTGGCTTAAAACGAAAAAGTAGGTTATTTGAGCTAAAAATGAAAAATGTGGTTATTATAGCTAAAAACGAAAAATGACGATATTTTGGCTGAAAATGAATATTACGTTTTCTTGTCTAGAAACCAATGATTAAGTGATTTTTGCTATAAATGAAAAATATCTCTTCTGTACTAAAAATAATAAATGAGGCTACTTAGGCTTCAAACGAAAAAGAAGGTTATTTGAGCTAAAAATGAAAAATGTGGTTATTATAGCTAAAAACGAAAAATGACGATATTTGGCTGAAAATGAATATTACGTTTTATGGTCTAGATTTTTGTTAAAAATCAAAAATATCTCTTCTGGGCTAAAAATAATAAATGAGGCTACTTTGGCTTAAAACGAAAAAGTAGGTTATTTGAGCTAATAATGAAAATGTGGTTATTATAGCTAAAAACGAAAAATGACGATATTTTGGCAGAAAATGAATATTACTTTTTCTCGTCTAGAAACCAATGATTAAGTGATTTTGGCTAAAAATGAAAGTATGTCTTCTGAGCTAAAAATAATAAACGAGGCTACTTTGGCTTAAAACGAAAAAGAAGGTTATTTGAGCTCAAAACGAAAAATGACGATATTTGGCTGAAAATGAATATTACGTTTTCTCGTCTAGAAACCAATGATTAAGTGATTTTTGCTAAAAATGAAAAATACATCTTCTGGGCTAAAAATAATAAATGAGGCTACATTGGCTTAAATCGAAAAATTAGGTTATTTGGGCTAAAACAATATTTTGGCAGAAAATAAATATTACGTTTTCTCGTCTAGAAACCAATGATTAAGTGATTTTTGATAAAAATGAAAAATATCTCTTCTTAGCTAAAAATAATAAATGAGGCTACTTAGGCTTCAAACGAAAAAGAAGGTTATTTGAGCTAAAAATGAAAAATGTGGTTATTATAGCTAAAAACGAAAAATGACGATATTTGGCTGAAAATTAATATTACGTTTTATGGTCTAGATTTTTGTTAAAAATCAAAAATATCTCTTCTGGGCTAAAAATAATAAATGAGGCTACTTTGGCTTAAAACGAAAAAGTAGGTTATTTGAGCTAAAAATGAAAAATGTGGTTATTATAGCTAAAAACGAAAAATGACGATATTTTGGCTGAAAATGAATATTACGTTTTCTTGTCTAGAAACCAATGATTAAGTGATTTTGGCTAAAAATGAAATTATGTCTTCTGAGCTAAAAATAATAAACGAGGCTACTTTGGCTTAAAACGAAAAAGAAGGTTATTTGAGCTCAAAACGAAAAATGACGATATTTGGCTGAAAATGAATATTACGTTTTCTCGTCTAGAAACCAATGATTAAGTGATTTTGGCTAAAAATGAAAAATACATCTTCTGGGCTAAAAATAATAAATGAGGCTACTTAGGCTTCAAACGAAAAAGAAGGTTATTTGAGCTAAAAATGAAAAATGTGGTTATTATAGCTAAAAACGAAAAATGACGATATTTGGCTGAAAATGAATATTACGTTTTATGGTCTAGAAATCAATGATTAAGTGATTTTTGCTATAAATGAAAAATATCTCTTCTGTACTAAAAATAATAAATGAGGCTACTTAGGCTTCAAACGAAAAAGAAGGTTATTTGAGCTAAAAATGAAAAATGTGGTTATTATAGCTAAAAACGAAAAATGACGATATTTGGCTGAAAATTAATATTACGTTTTATGGTCTAGATTTTTGTTAAAAATCAAAAATATCTCTTCTGGGCTAAAAATAATAAATGAGGCTACTTTGGCTTAAAACGAAAAAGTAGGTTATTTGAGCTAAAAATGAAAAATGTGGTTATTATAGCTAAAAACGAAAAATGACGATATTTTGGCTGAAAATGAATATTACGTTTTCTTGTCTAGAAACCAATGATTAAGTGATTTTGGCTAAAAATGAAATTATGTCTTCTGAGCTAAAAATAATAAACGAGGCTACTTTGGCTTAAAACGAAAAAGAAGGTTATTTGAGCTCAAAACGAAAAATGACGATATTTGGCTGAAAATGAATATTACGTTTTCTCGTCTAGAAACCAATGATTAAGTGATTTTGGCTAAAAATGAAAAATACATCTTCTGGGCTAAAAATAATAAATGAGGCTACTTAGGCTTCAAACGAAAAAGAAGGTTATTTGAGCTAAAAATGAAAAATGTGGTTATTATAGCTAAAAACGAAAAATGACGATATTTGGCTGAAAATGAATATTACGTTTTATGGTCTAGAAATCAATGATTAAGTGATTTTTGCTAAAAATCAAAAATATCTCTTCTGGGCTAAAAATAATAAATGAGGCTACTTTGGCTTAAAACGAAAAAGTAGGTTATTTGAGCTAAAAATGAAAATGTGGTTATTATAGCTAAAAACGAAAAATGACGATATTTTGGCAGAAAATGAATATTACGTTTTCTCGTCTAGAAACCAATGATTAAGTGATTTTTGCTATAAATGAAAAATATCTCTTCTGTACTAAAAATAATAAATGAGGCTACTTTGGCTTAAAACGAAAAAGTAGGTTATTTGAGCTAAAAATGAAAAATGTGGTTATTATAGCTAAAAACGAAAAATGACGATATTTTGGCTGAAAATGAATATTACGTTTTCTTGTCTAGAAACCAATGATTAAGTGATTTTTGCTATAAATGAAAAATATCTCTTCTGTACTAAAAATAATAAATGAGGCTACTTAGGCTTCAAACGAAAAAGAAGGTTATTTGAGCTAAAAATGAAAAATGTGGTTATTATAGCTAAAAACGAAAAATGACGATATTTGGCTGAAAATGAATATTACGTTTTATGGTCTAGATTTTTGTTAAAAATCAAAAATATCTCTTCTGGGCTAAAAATAATAAATGAGGCTACTTTGGCTTAAAACGAAAAAGTAGGTTATTTGAGCTAATAATGAAAATGTGGTTATTATAGCTAAAAACGAAAAATGACGATATTTTGGCAGAAAATGAATATTACTTTTTCTCGTCTAGAAACCAATGATTAAGTGATTTTGGCTAAAAATGAAAGTATGTCTTCTGAGCTAAAAATAATAAACGAGGCTACTTTGGCTTAAAACGAAAAAGAAGGTTATTTGAGCTCAAAACGAAAAATGACGATATTTGGCTGAAAATGAATATTACGTTTTCTCGTCTAGAAACCAATGATTAAGTGATTTTTGCTAAAAATGAAAAATACATCTTCTGGGCTAAAAATAATAAATGAGGCTACATTGGCTTAAATCGAAAAATTAGGTTATTTGGGCTAAAACAATATTTTGGCAGAAAATAAATATTACGTTTTCTCGTCTAGAAACCAATGATTAAGTGATTTTTGATAAAAATGAAAAATATCTCTTTTTAGCTAAAAATAATAAATGAGGCTACTTAGGCTTCAAACTAAAAAGTAGGTTATTTGAGCTAAAAATGAAAAATGTGGTTATTATAGCTAAAAACGAAAAATGACGATATTTGGGCAGAAAATGAATATTACGTTTTCTCGTCTAGAAACCAATGATTAAGTGATTTTTGATAAAAATGAAAAATATCTCTTCTTAGCTAAAAATAATAAATGAGGCTACTTAGGCTTCAAACGAAAAAGAAGGTTATTTGAGCTAAAAATGAAAAATGTGGTTATTATAGCTAAAAACGAAAAATGACGATATTTGGCTGAAAATTAATATTACGTTTTATGGTCTAGATTTTTGTTAAAAATCAAAAATATCTCTTCTGGGCTAAAAATAATAAATGAGGCTACTTTGGCTTAAAACGAAAAAGTAGGTTATTTGAGCTAAAAATGAAAAATGTGGTTATTATAGCTAAAAACGAAAAATGACGATATTTTGGCTGAAAATGAATATTACGTTTTCTTGTCTAGAAACCAATGATTAAGTGATTTTGGCTAAAAATGAAATTATGTCTTCTGAGCTAAAAATAATAAACGAGGCTACTTTGGCTTAAAACGAAAAAGAAGGTTATTTGAGCTCAAAACGAAAAATGACGATATTTGGCTGAAAATGAATATTACGTTTTCTCGTCTAGAAACCAATGATTAAGTGATTTTGGCTAAAAATGAAAAATACATCTTCTGGGCTAAAAATAATAAATGAGGCTACTTAGGCTTCAAACGAAAAAGAAGGTTATTTGAGCTAAAAATGAAAAATGTGGTTATTATAGCTAAAAACGAAAAATGACGATATTTGGCTGAAAATGAATATTACGTTTTATGGTCTAGAAATCAATGATTAAGTGATTTTTGCTATAAATGAAAAATATCTCTTCTGTACTAAAAATAATAAATGAGGCTACTTAGGCTTCAAACGAAAAAGAAGGTTATTTGAGCTAAAAATGAAAAATGTGGTTATTATAGCTAAAAACGAAAAATGACGATATTTGGCTGAAAATTAATATTACGTTTTATGGTCTAGATTTTTGTTAAAAATCAAAAATATCTCTTCTGGGCTAAAAATAATAAATGAGGCTACTTTGGCTTAAAACGAAAAAGTAGGTTATTTGAGCTAAAAATGAAAAATGTGGTTATTATAGCTAAAAACGAAAAATGACGATATTTTGGCTGAAAATGAATATTACGTTTTCTTGTCTAGAAACCAATGATTAAGTGATTTTGGCTAAAAATGAAATTATGTCTTCTGAGCTAAAAATAATAAACGAGGCTACTTTGGCTTAAAACGAAAAAGAAGGTTATTTGAGCTCAAAACGAAAAATGACGATATTTGGCTGAAAATGAATATTACGTTTTCTCGTCTAGAAACCAATGATTAAGTGATTTTGGCTAAAAATGAAAAATACATCTTCTGGGCTAAAAATAATAAATGAGGCTACTTAGGCTTCAAACGAAAAAGAAGGTTATTTGAGCTAAAAATGAAAAATGTGGTTATTATAGCTAAAAACGAAAAATGACGATATTTGGCTGAAAATGAATATTACGTTTTATGGTCTAGAAATCAATGATTAAGTGATTTTTGCTAAAAATCAAAAATATCTCTTCTGGGCTAAAAATAATAAATGAGGCTACTTTGGCTTAAAACGAAAAAGTAGGTTATTTGAGCTAAAAATGAAAATGTGGTTATTATAGCTAAAAACGAAAAATGACGATATTTTGGCAGAAAATGAATATTACGTTTTCTCGTCTAGAAACCAATGATTAAGTGATTTTTGCTATAAATGAAAAATATCTCTTCTGTACTAAAAATAATAAATGAGGCTACTTTGGCTTAAAACGAAAAAGTAGGTTATTTGAGCTAAAAATGAAAAATGTGGTTATTATAGCTAAAAACGAAAAATGACGATATTTTGGCTGAAAATGAATATTACGTTTTCTTGTCTAGAAACCAATGATTAAGTGATTTTGGCTAAAAATGAAAAATACATCTTCTGGGCTAAAAATAATAAATGAGGCTACTTAGGCTTCAAACGAAAAAGAAGGTTATTTGAGCTAAAAATGAAAAATGTGGTTATTATAGCTAAAAACGAAAAATGACGATATTTGGCTGAAAATGAATATTACGTTTTATGGTCTAGAAATCAATGATTAAGTGATTTTTGCTATAAATGAAAAATATCTCTTCTGTACTAAAAATAATAAATGAGGCTACTTAGGCTTCAAACGAAAAAGAAGGTTATTTGAGCTAAAAATGAAAAATGTGGTTATTATAGCTAAAAACGAAAAATGACGATATTTGGCTGAAAATTAATATTACGTTTTATGGTCTAGATTTTTGTTAAAAATCAAAAATATCTCTTCTGGGCTAAAAATAATAAATGAGGCTACTTTGGCTTAAAACGAAAAAGTAGGTTATTTGAGCTAAAAATGAAAAATGTGGTTATTATAGCTAAAAACGAAAAATGACGATATTTTGGCTGAAAATGAATATTACGTTTTCTTGTCTAGAAACCAATGATTAAGTGATTTTGGCTAAAAATGAAATTATGTCTTCTGAGCTAAAAATAATAAACGAGGCTACTTTGGCTTAAAACGAAAAAGAAGGTTATTTGAGCTCAAAACGAAAAATGACGATATTTGGCTGAAAATGAATATTACGTTTTCTCGTCTAGAAACCAATGATTAAGTGATTTTGGCTAAAAATGAAAAATACATCTTCTGGGCTAAAAATAATAAATGAGGCTACTTAGGCTTCAAACGAAAAAGAAGGTTATTTGAGCTAAAAATGAAAAATGTGGTTATTATAGCTAAAAACGAAAAATGACGATATTTGGCTGAAAATGAATATTACGTTTTATGGTCTAGAAATCAATGATTAAGTGATTTTTGCTATAAATGAAAAATATCTCTTCTGTACTAAAAATAATAAATGAGGCTACTTAGGCTTCAAACGAAAAAGAAGGTTATTTGAGCTAAAAATGAAAAATGTGGTTATTATAGCTAAAAACGAAAAATGACGATATTTGGCTGAAAATTAATATTACGTTTTATGGTCTAGATTTTTGTTAAAAATCAAAAATATCTCTTCTGGGCTAAAAATAATAAATGAGGCTACTTTGGCTTAAAACGAAAAAGTAGGTTATTTGAGCTAAAAATGAAAAATGTGGTTATTATAGCTAAAAACGAAAAATGACGATATTTTGGCTGAAAATGAATATTACGTTTTCTTGTCTAGAAACCAATGATTAAGTGATTTTGGCTAAAAATGAAATTATGTCTTCTGAGCTAAAAATAATAAACGAGGCTACTTTGGCTTAAAACGAAAAAGAAGGTTATTTGAGCTCAAAACGAAAAATGACGATATTTGGCTGAAAATGAATATTACGTTTTCTCGTCTAGAAACCAATGATTAAGTGATTTTGGCTAAAAATGAAAAATACATCTTCTGGGCTAAAAATAATAAATGAGGCTACTTAGGCTTCAAACGAAAAAGAAGGTTATTTGAGCTAAAAATGAAAAATGTGGTTATTATAGCTAAAAACGAAAAATGACGATATTTGGCTGAAAATGAATATTACGTTTTATGGTCTAGAAATCAATGATTAAGTGATTTTTGCTAAAAATCAAAAATATCTCTTCTGGGCTAAAAATAATAAATGAGGCTACTTTGGCTTAAAACGAAAAAGTAGGTTATTTGAGCTAAAAATGAAAATGTGGTTATTATAGCTAAAAACGAAAAATGACGATATTTTGGCAGAAAATGAATATTACGTTTTCTCGTCTAGAAACCAATGATTAAGTGATTTTTGCTATAAATGAAAAATATCTCTTCTGTACTAAAAATAATAAATGAGGCTACTTTGGCTTAAAACGAAAAAGTAGGTTATTTGAGCTAAAAATGAAAAATGTGGTTATTATAGCTAAAAACGAAAAATGACGATATTTTGGCTGAAAATGAATATTACGTTTTCTTGTCTAGAAACCAATGATTAAGTGATTTTTGCTATAAATGAAAAATATCTCTTCTGTACTAAAAATAATAAATGAGGCTACTTAGGCTTCAAACGAAAAAGAAGGTTATTTGAGCTAAAAATGAAAAATGTGGTTATTATAGCTAAAAACGAAAAATGACGATATTTGGCTGAAAATGAATATTACGTTTTATGGTCTAGATTTTTGTTAAAAATCAAAAATATCTCTTCTGGGCTAAAAATAATAAATGAGGCTACTTTGGCTTAAAACGAAAAAGTAGGTTATTTGAGCTAATAATGAAAATGTGGTTATTATAGCTAAAAACGAAAAATGACGATATTTTGGCAGAAAATGAATATTACTTTTTCTCGTCTAGAAACCAATGATTAAGTGATTTTGGCTAAAAATGAAAGTATGTCTTCTGAGCTAAAAATAATAAACGAGGCTACTTTGGCTTAAAACGAAAAAGAAGGTTATTTGAGCTCAAAACGAAAAATGACGATATTTGGCTGAAAATGAATATTACGTTTTCTCGTCTAGAAACCAATGATTAAGTGATTTTTGCTAAAAATGAAAAATACATCTTCTGGGCTAAAAATAATAAATGAGGCTACATTGGCTTAAATCGAAAAATTAGGTTATTTGGGCTAAAACAATATTTTGGCAGAAAATAAATATTACGTTTTCTCGTCTAGAAACCAATGATTAAGTGATTTTTGATAAAAATGAAAAATATCTCTTTTTAGCTAAAAATAATAAATGAGGCTACTTAGGCTTCAAACTAAAAAGTAGGTTATTTGAGCTAAAAATGAAAAATGTGGTTATTATAGCTAAAAACGAAAAATGACGATATTTGGGCAGAAAATGAATATTACGTTTTCTCGTCTAGAAACCAATGATTAAGTGATTTTTGATAAAAATGAAAAATATCTCTTCTTAGCTAAAAATAATAAATGAGGCTACTTAGGCTTCAAACGAAAAAGAAGGTTATTTGAGCTAAAAATGAAAAATGTGGTTATTATAGCTAAAAACGAAAAATGACGATATTTGGCTGAAAATTAATATTACGTTTTATGGTCTAGATTTTTGTTAAAAATCAAAAATATCTCTTCTGGGCTAAAAATAATAAATGAGGCTACTTTGGCTTAAAACGAAAAAGTAGGTTATTTGAGCTAAAAATGAAAAATGTGGTTATTATAGCTAAAAACGAAAAATGACGATATTTTGGCTGAAAATGAATATTACGTTTTCTTGTCTAGAAACCAATGATTAAGTGATTTTGGCTAAAAATGAAATTATGTCTTCTGAGCTAAAAATAATAAACGAGGCTACTTTGGCTTAAAACGAAAAAGAAGGTTATTTGAGCTCAAAACGAAAAATGACGATATTTGGCTGAAAATGAATATTACGTTTTCTCGTCTAGAAACCAATGATTAAGTGATTTTGGCTAAAAATGAAAAATACATCTTCTGGGCTAAAAATAATAAATGAGGCTACTTAGGCTTCAAACGAAAAAGAAGGTTATTTGAGCTAAAAATGAAAAATGTGGTTATTATAGCTAAAAACGAAAAATGACGATATTTGGCTGAAAATGAATATTACGTTTTATGGTCTAGAAATCAATGATTAAGTGATTTTTGCTATAAATGAAAAATATCTCTTCTGTACTAAAAATAATAAATGAGGCTACTTAGGCTTCAAACGAAAAAGAAGGTTATTTGAGCTAAAAATGAAAAATGTGGTTATTATAGCTAAAAACGAAAAATGACGATATTTGGCTGAAAATTAATATTACGTTTTATGGTCTAGATTTTTGTTAAAAATCAAAAATATCTCTTCTGGGCTAAAAATAATAAATGAGGCTACTTTGGCTTAAAACGAAAAAGTAGGTTATTTGAGCTAAAAATGAAAAATGTGGTTATTATAGCTAAAAACGAAAAATGACGATATTTTGGCTGAAAATGAATATTACGTTTTCTTGTCTAGAAACCAATGATTAAGTGATTTTGGCTAAAAATGAAATTATGTCTTCTGAGCTAAAAATAATAAACGAGGCTACTTTGGCTTAAAACGAAAAAGAAGGTTATTTGAGCTCAAAACGAAAAATGACGATATTTGGCTGAAAATGAATATTACGTTTTCTCGTCTAGAAACCAATGATTAAGTGATTTTGGCTAAAAATGAAAAATACATCTTCTGGGCTAAAAATAATAAATGAGGCTACTTAGGCTTCAAACGAAAAAGAAGGTTATTTGAGCTAAAAATGAAAAATGTGGTTATTATAGCTAAAAACGAAAAATGACGATATTTGGCTGAAAATGAATATTACGTTTTATGGTCTAGAAATCAATGATTAAGTGATTTTTGCTAAAAATCAAAAATATCTCTTCTGGGCTAAAAATAATAAATGAGGCTACTTTGGCTTAAAACGAAAAAGTAGGTTATTTGAGCTAAAAATGAAAATGTGGTTATTATAGCTAAAAACGAAAAATGACGATATTTTGGCAGAAAATGAATATTACGTTTTCTCGTCTAGAAACCAATGATTAAGTGATTTTTGCTATAAATGAAAAATATCTCTTCTGTACTAAAAATAATAAATGAGGCTACTTTGGCTTAAAACGAAAAAGTAGGTTATTTGAGCTAAAAATGAAAAATGTGGTTATTATAGCTAAAAACGAAAAATGACGATATTTTGGCTGAAAATGAATATTACGTTTTCTAGTCTAGAAACCAATGATTAAGTGATTTTTGCTATAAATGAAAAATATCTCTTCTGTACTAAAAATAATAAATGAGGCTACTTAGGCTTCAAACGAAAAAGAAGGTTATTTGAGCTAAAAATGAAAAATGTGGTTATTATAGCTAAAAACGAAAAATGACGATATTTGGCTGAAAATGAATATTACGTTTTATGGTCTAGATTTTTGTTAAAAATCAAAAATATCTCTTCTGGGCTAAAAATAATAAATGAGGCTACTTTGGCTTAAAACGAAAAAGTAGGTTATTTGAGCTAATAATGAAAATGTGGTTATTATAGCTAAAAACGAAAAATGACGATATTTTGGCAGAAAATGAATATTACTTTTTCTCGTCTAGAAACCAATGATTAAGTGATTTTGGCTAAAAATGAAAGTATGTCTTCTGAGCTAAAAATAATAAACGAGGCTACTTTGGCTTAAAACGAAAAAGAAGGTTATTTGAGCTCAAAACGAAAAATGACGATATTTGGCTGAAAATGAATATTACGTTTTCTCGTCTAGAAACCAATGATTAAGTGATTTTTGCTAAAAATGAAAAATACATCTTCTGGGCTAAAAATAATAAATGAGGCTACATTGGCTTAAATCGAAAAATTAGGTTATTTGGGCTAAAACAATATTTTGGCAGAAAATAAATATTACGTTTTCTCGTCTAGAAACCAATGATTAAGTGATTTTTGATAAAAATGAAAAATATCTCTTTTTAGCTAAAAATAATAAATGAGGCTACTTAGGCTTCAAACTAAAAAGTAGGTTATTTGAGCTAAAAATGAAAAATGTGGTTATTATAGCTAAAAACGAAAAATGACGATATTTGGGCAGAAAATGAATATTACGTTTTCTCGTCTAGAAACCAATGATTAAGTGATTTTTGATAAAAATGAAAAATATCTCTTCTTAGCTAAAAATAATAAATGAGGCTACTTAGGCTTCAAACGAAAAAGAAGGTTATTTGAGCTAAAAATGAAAAATGTGGTTATTATAGCTAAAAACGAAAAATGACGATATTTGGCTGAAAATTAATATTACGTTTTATGGTCTAGATTTTTGTTAAAAATCAAAAATATCTCTTCTGGGCTAAAAATAATAAATGAGGCTACTTTGGCTTAAAACGAAAAAGTAGGTTATTTGAGCTAAAAATGAAAAATGTGGTTATTATAGCTAAAAACGAAAAATGACGATATTTTGGCTGAAAATGAATATTACGTTTTCTTGTCTAGAAACCAATGATTAAGTGATTTTGGCTAAAAATGAAATTATGTCTTCTGAGCTAAAAATAATAAACGAGGCTACTTTGGCTTAAAACGAAAAAGAAGGTTATTTGAGCTCAAAACGAAAAATGACGATATTTGGCTGAAAATGAATATTACGTTTTCTCGTCTAGAAACCAATGATTAAGTGATTTTGGCTAAAAATGAAAAATACATCTTCTGGGCTAAAAATAATAAATGAGGCTACTTAGGCTTCAAACGAAAAAGAAGGTTATTTGAGCTAAAAATGAAAAATGTGGTTATTATAGCTAAAAACGAAAAATGACGATATTTGGCTGAAAATGAATATTACGTTTTATGGTCTAGAAATCAATGATTAAGTGATTTTTGCTATAAATGAAAAATATCTCTTCTGTACTAAAAATAATAAATGAGGCTACTTAGGCTTCAAACGAAAAAGAAGGTTATTTGAGCTAAAAATGAAAAATGTGGTTATTATAGCTAAAAACGAAAAATGACGATATTTGGCTGAAAATTAATATTACGTTTTATGGTCTAGATTTTTGTTAAAAATCAAAAATATCTCTTCTGGGCTAAAAATAATAAATGAGGCTACTTTGGCTTAAAACGAAAAAGTAGGTTATTTGAGCTAAAAATGAAAAATGTGGTTATTATAGCTAAAAACGAAAAATGACGATATTTTGGCTGAAAATGAATATTACGTTTTCTTGTCTAGAAACCAATGATTAAGTGATTTTGGCTAAAAATGAAATTATGTCTTCTGAGCTAAAAATAATAAACGAGGCTACTTTGGCTTAAAACGAAAAAGAAGGTTATTTGAGCTCAAAACGAAAAATGACGATATTTGGCTGAAAATGAATATTACGTTTTCTCGTCTAGAAACCAATGATTAAGTGATTTTGGCTAAAAATGAAAAATACATCTTCTGGGCTAAAAATAATAAATGAGGCTACTTAGGCTTCAAACGAAAAAGAAGGTTATTTGAGCTAAAAATGAAAAATGTGGTTATTATAGCTAAAAACGAAAAATGACGATATTTGGCTGAAAATGAATATTACGTTTTATGGTCTAGAAATCAATGATTAAGTGATTTTTGCTAAAAATCAAAAATATCTCTTCTGGGCTAAAAATAATAAATGAGGCTACTTTGGCTTAAAACGAAAAAGTAGGTTATTTGAGCTAAAAATGAAAATGTGGTTATTATAGCTAAAAACGAAAAATGACGATATTTTGGCAGAAAATGAATATTACGTTTTCTCGTCTAGAAACCAATGATTAAGTGATTTTTGCTATAAATGAAAAATATCTCTTCTGTACTAAAAATAATAAATGAGGCTACTTTGGCTTAAAACGAAAAAGTAGGTTATTTGAGCTAAAAATGAAAAATGTGGTTATTATAGCTAAAAACGAAAAATGACGATATTTTGGCTGAAAATGAATATTACGTTTTCTTGTCTAGAAACCAATGATTAAGTGATTTTTGCTATAAATGAAAAATATCTCTTCTGTACTAAAAATAATAAATGAGGCTACTTAGGCTTCAAACGAAAAAGAAGGTTATTTGAGCTAAAAATGAAAAATGTGGTTATTATAGCTAAAAACGAAAAATGACGATATTTGGCTGAAAATGAATATTACGTTTTATGGTCTAGATTTTTGTTAAAAATCAAAAATATCTCTTCTGGGCTAAAAATAATAAATGAGGCTACTTTGGCTTAAAACGAAAAAGTAGGTTATTTGAGCTAATAATGAAAATGTGGTTATTATAGCTAAAAACGAAAAATGACGATATTTTGGCAGAAAATGAATATTACTTTTTCTCGTCTAGAAACCAATGATTAAGTGATTTTGGCTAAAAATGAAAGTATGTCTTCTGAGCTAAAAATAATAAACGAGGCTACTTTGGCTTAAAACGAAAAAGAAGGTTATTTGAGCTCAAAACGAAAAATGACGATATTTGGCTGAAAATGAATATTACGTTTTCTCGTCTAGAAACCAATGATTAAGTGATTTTTGCTAAAAATGAAAAATACATCTTCTGGGCTAAAAATAATAAATGAGGCTACATTGGCTTAAATCGAAAAATTAGGTTATTTGGGCTAAAACAATATTTTGGCAGAAAATAAATATTACGTTTTCTCGTCTAGAAACCAATGATTAAGTGATTTTTGATAAAAATGAAAAATATCTCTTTTTAGCTAAAAATAATAAATGAGGCTACTTAGGCTTCAAACTAAAAAGTAGGTTATTTGAGCTAAAAATGAAAAATGTGGTTATTATAGCTAAAAACGAAAAATGACGATATTTGGGCAGAAAATGAATATTACGTTTTCTCGTCTAGAAACCAATGATTAAGTGATTTTTGATAAAAATGAAAAATATCTCTTCTTAGCTAAAAATAATAAATGAGGCTACTTAGGCTTCAAACGAAAAAGAAGGTTATTTGAGCTAAAAATGAAAAATGTGGTTATTATAGCTAAAAACGAAAAATGACGATATTTGGCTGAAAATTAATATTACGTTTTATGGTCTAGATTTTTGTTAAAAATCAAAAATATCTCTTCTGGGCTAAAAATAATAAATGAGGCTACTTTGGCTTAAAACGAAAAAGTAGGTTATTTGAGCTAAAAATGAAAAATGTGGTTATTATAGCTAAAAACGAAAAATGACGATATTTTGGCTGAAAATGAATATTACGTTTTCTTGTCTAGAAACCAATGATTAAGTGATTTTGGCTAAAAATGAAATTATGTCTTCTGAGCTAAAAATAATAAACGAGGCTACTTTGGCTTAAAACGAAAAAGAAGGTTATTTGAGCTCAAAACGAAAAATGACGATATTTGGCTGAAAATGAATATTACGTTTTCTCGTCTAGAAACCAATGATTAAGTGATTTTGGCTAAAAATGAAAAATACATCTTCTGGGCTAAAAATAATAAATGAGGCTACTTAGGCTTCAAACGAAAAAGAAGGTTATTTGAGCTAAAAATGAAAAATGTGGTTATTATAGCTAAAAACGAAAAATGACGATATTTGGCTGAAAATGAATATTACGTTTTATGGTCTAGAAATCAATGATTAAGTGATTTTTGCTATAAATGAAAAATATCTCTTCTGTACTAAAAATAATAAATGAGGCTACTTAGGCTTCAAACGAAAAAGAAGGTTATTTGAGCTAAAAATGAAAAATGTGGTTATTATAGCTAAAAACGAAAAATGACGATATTTGGCTGAAAATTAATATTACGTTTTATGGTCTAGATTTTTGTTAAAAATCAAAAATATCTCTTCTGGGCTAAAAATAATAAATGAGGCTACTTTGGCTTAAAACGAAAAAGTAGGTTATTTGAGCTAAAAATGAAAAATGTGGTTATTATAGCTAAAAACGAAAAATGACGATATTTTGGCTGAAAATGAATATTACGTTTTCTTGTCTAGAAACCAATGATTAAGTGATTTTGGCTAAAAATGAAATTATGTCTTCTGAGCTAAAAATAATAAACGAGGCTACTTTGGCTTAAAACGAAAAAGAAGGTTATTTGAGCTCAAAACGAAAAATGACGATATTTGGCTGAAAATGAATATTACGTTTTCTCGTCTAGAAACCAATGATTAAGTGATTTTGGCTAAAAATGAAAAATACATCTTCTGGGCTAAAAATAATAAATGAGGCTACTTAGGCTTCAAACGAAAAAGAAGGTTATTTGAGCTAAAAATGAAAAATGTGGTTATTATAGCTAAAAACGAAAAATGACGATATTTGGCTGAAAATGAATATTACGTTTTATGGTCTAGAAATCAATGATTAAGTGATTTTTGCTAAAAATCAAAAATATCTCTTCTGGGCTAAAAATAATAAATGAGGCTACTTTGGCTTAAAACGAAAAAGTAGGTTATTTGAGCTAAAAATGAAAATGTGGTTATTATAGCTAAAAACGAAAAATGACGATATTTTGGCAGAAAATGAATATTACGTTTTCTCGTCTAGAAACCAATGATTTAGTGATTTTTGCTATAAATGAAAAATATCTCTTCTGTACTAAAAATAATAAATGAGGCTACTTTGGCTTAAAACGAAAAAGTAGGTTATTTGAGCTAAAAATGAAAAATGTGGTTATTATAGCTAAAAACGAAAAATGACGATATTTTGGCTGAAAATGAATATTACGTTTTCTTGTCTAGAAACCAATGATTAAGTGATTTTTGCTATAAATGAAAAATATCTCTTCTGTACTAAAAATAATAAATGAGGCTACTTAGGCTTCAAACGAAAAAGAAGGTTATTTGAGCTAAAAATGAAAAATGTGGTTATTATAGCTAAAAACGAAAAATGACGATATTTGGCTGAAAATGAATATTACGTTTTATGGTCTAGATTTTTGTTAAAAATCAAAAATATCTCTTCTGGGCTAAAAATAATAAATGAGGCTACTTTGGCTTAAAACGAAAAAGTAGGTTATTTGAGCTAATAATGAAAATGTGGTTATTATAGCTAAAAACGAAAAATGACGATATTTTGGCAGAAAATGAATATTACTTTTTCTCGTCTAGAAACCAATGATTAAGTGATTTTGGCTAAAAATGAAAGTATGTCTTCTGAGCTAAAAATAATAAACGAGGCTACTTTGGCTTAAAACGAAAAAGAAGGTTATTTGAGCTCAAAACGAAAAATGACGATATTTGGCTGAAAATGAATATTACGTTTTCTCGTCTAGAAACCAATGATTAAGTGATTTTTGCTAAAAATGAAAAATACATCTTCTGGGCTAAAAATAATAAATGAGGCTACATTGGCTTAAATCGAAAAATTAGGTTATTTGGGCTAAAACAATATTTTGGCAGAAAATAAATATTACGTTTTCTCGTCTAGAAACCAATGATTAAGTGATTTTTGATAAAAATGAAAAATATCTCTTTTTAGCTAAAAATAATAAATGAGGCTACTTAGGCTTCAAACTAAAAAGTAGGTTATTTGAGCTAAAAATGAAAAATGTGGTTATTATAGCTAAAAACGAAAAATGACGATATTTGGGCAGAAAATGAATATTACGTTTTCTCGTCTAGAAACCAATGATTAAGTGATTTTTGATAAAAATGAAAAATATCTCTTCTGGGCTAAAAATAATAAATGAGGCTACTTTGGCTTAAAACGAAAAATTAGGTTATTTGAGCTAAAAATGAAAATGTGGTTATTATAGCTAAAAACGAAAAATGACCATATTTTGGCAGAAAATGAATATTACGTTTTTTCGTCTAGAAACCAATGATTAAGTGATTTTTGCTAAAAGTGAAAAATACATCTTCTGGGCTAAAAATAATAAATGAGGCTACATTGGCTTAAATGGAAAAATTAGGTTATTTGGGCTAAAACAAAATTTTGGCTGAAAATGAATATTACGTTTTCTGGTTTAGAAACCAATGATTAAGTGATTTTTGCTAAAAATGAAAAATATGTCTTCTGGGCTAAAAATAATGAATGAGGCTATTCTGGCTTAAAACTAAAAAGTAGGTTATTTGAGCTAAAAATGAAAAATGTGGTTATTATAGCTAAAAACGAAAAATGACGATATTTTGGCAGAAAATGAATATTACGTTTTCTCGTCTAGAAACCAATGATTAAGTGATTTTTGATAAAAATGAAAAATATCTCTTCTTAGCTAAAAATAATAAATGAGGCTACTTAGGCTTCAAACGAAAAAGAAGGTTATTTGAGCTCAAAACGAAAAATGACGATATTTGGCTGAAAATGAATATTACGTTTTCTGGTCTAGAAACCAATGATTAAGTGATTTTTGCTAAAAATGAAAAATATGTCTTCTGGGCTAAAAATAATGAATGAGGCTATTCTGGCTTAAAACTAAAAAGTAGGTTATTTGAGCTAAAAATGAAAAATGTGGTTATTATAGCTAAAAACGAAAAATGACGATATTTTGGCAGAAAATGAATATTACGTTTTCTCGTCTAGAAACCAATGATTAAGTGATTTTTGCTAAAAATGAAAAATACATCTTCTGGGCTAAAAATAATAAATGAGGCTACATTGGCTTAAATCGAAAAATTAGGTTATTTGGGCTAAAACAATATTTTGGCAGAAAATAAATATTACGTTTTCTCGTCTAGAAACCAATGATTAAGTGATTTTTGATAAAAATGAAAAATATCTCTTCTTAGCTAAAAATAATAAATGAGGCTACTTTGGCTTAAAACGAAAAATTAGGTTATTTGAGCTAAAAATGAAAATGTGGTTATTATAGCTAAAAACGAAAAATGACCATATTTTGGCAGAAAATTAATATTACGTTTTCTCGTCTAGAAACCAATGATTAAGTGATTTTTGCTAAAAGTGAAAAATACATCTTCTGGGCTAAAAATAATAAATGAGGCTACATTGGCTTAAATCGAAAAATTAGGTTATTTGGGCTAAAACAATATTTTGGCTGAAAATGAATATTACGTTTTCTGGTTTAGAAACCAATGATTAAGTGATTTTTGCTAAAAATGAAAAATATGTCTTCTGGGCTAAAAATAATGAATGAGGCTATTCTGGCTTAAAACTAAAAAGTAGGTTATTTGAGCTAAAAATGAAAAATGTGGTTATTATAGCTAAAAACGAAAAATGACGATACTTTGGCAGAAAATGAATATTACGTTTTCTCGTCTAGAAACCAATGATTAATTGATTTTTGATAAAAATGAAAAATATCTCTTCTTAGCTAAAAATAATAAATGAGGCTACTTTGGCTTAAAACGAAAAAGTAGGTTATTTGAGCTAAAAATGAAAAATGTGGTTATTATAGCTAAAAACGAAAAATGACGATATTTGGCTGAAAATTAATATTACGTTTTATGGTCTAGATTTTTGTTAAAAATCAAAAATATCTCTTCTGGGCTAAAAATAATAAATGAGGCTACTTTGGCTTAAAACGAAAAAGTAGGTTATTTGAGCTAAAAATGAAAAATGTGGTTATTATAGCTAAAAACGAAAAATGACGATATTTTGGCTGAAAATGAATATTACGTTTTCTTGTCTAGAAACCAATGATTAAGTGATTTTGGCTAAAAATGAAATTATGTCTTCTGAGCTAAAAATAATAAACGAGGCTACTTTGGCTTAAAACGAAAAAGAAGGTTATTTGAGCTCAAAACGAAAAATGACGATATTTGGCTGAAAATGAATATTACGTTTTCTCGTCTAGAAACCAATGATTAAGTGATTTTGGCTAAAAATGAAAAATACATCTTCTGGGCTAAAAATAATAAATGAGGCTACTTAGGCTTCAAACGAAAAAGAAGGTTATTTGAGCTAAAAATGAAAAATGTGGTTATTATAGCTAAAAACGAAAAATGACGATATTTGGCTGAAAATGAATATTACGTTTTATGGTCTAGAAATCAATGATTAAGTGATTTTTGCTAAAAATCAAAAATATCTCTTCTGGGCTAAAAATAATAAATGAGGCTACTTTGGCTTAAAACGAAAAAGTAGGTTATTTGAGCTTAAAATGAAAATGTGGTTATTATAGCTAAAAACGAAAAATGTCGATATTTTGGCAGAAAATGAATATTACGTTTTCTCGTCTAGAAACCAATGATTAAGTGATTTTTGCTATAAATGAAAAATATCTCTTCTGTACTAAAAATAATAAATGAGGCTACTTTGGCTTAAAACGAAAAAGTAGGTTATTTGAGCTAAAAATGAAAAATGTGGTTATTATAGCTAAAAACGAAAAATGACGATATTTTGGCTGAAAATGAATATTACGTTTTCTTGTCTAGAAACCAATGATTAAGTGATTTTTGCTATAAATGAAAAATATCTCTTCTGTACTAAAAATAATAAATGAGGCTACTTAGGCTTCAAACGAAAAAGAAGGTTATTTGAGCTAAAAATGAAAAATGTGGTTATTATAGCTAAAAACGAAAAATGACGATATTTGGCTGAAAATGAATATTACGTTTTATGGTCTAGATTTTTGTTAAAAATCAAAAATATCTCTTCTGGGCTAAAAATAATAAATGAGGCTACTTTGGCTTAAAACGAAAAAGTAGGTTATTTGAGCTAATAATGAAAATGTGGTTATTATAGCTAAAAACGAAAAATGACCATATTTTGGCAGAAAATGAATATTACGTTTTCTCGTCTAGAAACCAATGATTAAGTGATTTTTGCTATAAATGAAAAATATCTCTTCTGTACTAAAAATAATAAATGAGGCTACTTTGGCTTAAAACGAAAAAGTAGGTTATTTGAGCTAAAAATGAAAAATGTGGTTATTATAGCTAAAAACGAAAAATGACGATATTTTGGCTGAAAATGAATATTACGTTTTCTTGTCTAGAAACCAATGATTAAGTGATTTTTGCTAAAAATGAAAAATATGTCTTCTGAGCTAAAAATAATGAATGAGGCTATTCTGGCTTAAAACTAAAAAGTAGGTTATTTGAGCTAAAAATGAAAAAAGTGGTTATTATAGCTAAAAACGAAAAATGACGATATTTTGGCAGAAAATGAATATTACTTTTTCTCGTCTAGAAACCAATGATTAAGTGATTTTGGCTAAAAATGAAATTATGTCTTCTGAGCTAAAAATAATAAACGAGGCTACTTTGGCTTAAAACGAAAAAGAAGGTTATTTGAGCTCAAAACGAAAAAGAAGGTAATTTGAGCTCAAAACGAAAAATGACGATATTTGGCTTAAAATGAATATTACGTTTTCTCGTCTAGAAACCAATGATTAAGTGATTTTGGCTAAAAATGAAAAATACATCTTCTGGGCTAAAAATAACAAATGAGGCTACATTGGCTTGAATCGAAAAATTTGGTTATTTGGGCTAAAACAATATTTTGGCTGAAAATGAATATTACGTTTTCTCGTCTAGAAACCAATGATTAAGTGATTTTTGATAAAAATGAAAAATATCTCTTCTGGGCTAAAAATAATAAATGAGGCTACTTAGGCTTCAAACGAAAAAGAAGGTTATTTGAGCTAAAAATGAAAAATGTGGTTATTATAGCTAAAAACGAAAAATGACGATATTTGGCTGAAAATGAATATTACGTTTTATGGTCTAGAAATCAATGATTAAGTGATTTTTGCTAAAAATCAAAAATATCTCTTCTGGGCTAAAAATAATAAATGAGGCTACTTTGGCTTAAAACGAAAAAGTAGGTTATTTGAGCTAAAAATGAAAATGTGGTTATTATAGCTAAAAACGAAAAATGACGATATTTTGGCTGAAAATGAATATTACTTTTTCTCGTCTAGAAACCAATGATTAAGTGATTTTTGCTAAAAATGAAAAATATGTCTTCTGGGCTAAAAATAATGAATGAGGCTATTCTGGTTAAAACTAAAAAGTAGGTTATTTGAGCTAAAAATGAAAAATGTGGTTATTATAGCTAAAAACGAAAAATGACGATATTTTGGTTATTTGAGCTAAAAATGAAAAATGTGGTTATTATAGCTAAAAACGAAAAATGACGATATTTTGGTTATTTGAGCTAAAAATGAAAAATGTGGTTATTATAGCTAAAAACGAAAAATGACGATATTTTGGCAGAAAATGAATATTACGTTTTCTCGTCTAGAAACCAATGATTAAGTGATTTTTGCTATAAATGAAAAATATCTCTTCTGTACTAAAAATAATAAATGAGGCTACTTTGGCTTAAAACGAAAAAGTAGGTTATTTGAGCTAAAAATGAAAAATGTGGTTATTATAGCTAAAAACGAAAAATGACGATATTTTGGCTGAAAATGAATATTACTTTTTCTCGTCTAGAAACCAATGATTAAGTGATTTTTGCTAAAAATGAAAAATATGTCTTCTGGGCTAAAAATAATGAATGAGGCTATTCTGGTTAAAACTAAAAAGTAGGTTATTTGAGCTAAAAATGAAAAATGTGGTTATTATAGCTAAAAACGAAAAATGACGATATTTTGGCAGAAAATGAATATTACTTTTTCTCGTCTAGAAACCAATGATTAAGTGATTTTGGCTAAAAATGAAAGTATGTCTTCTGAGCTAAAAATAATAAACGAGGCTACTTTGGCTTAAAACGAAAAAGAAGGTTATTTGAGCTCAAAACGAAAAATGACGATATTTGGCTGAAAATGAATAATACGTTTTCTGGTCTAGAAACCAATGATTAAGTGATTTTTGCTAAAAATGAAAAATATGTCTTCTGGGCTAAAAATAATGAATGAGGCTATTCTGGCTTAAAACGAAAAAGTAGGTTATTTGAGCTAAAAATGAAAAATGTGGTTATTATAGCTAAAAACGAAAAATGACGATATTTTGGCTGAAAATGAATATTACGTTTTCTCGTCTAGAAACCAATGATTAAGTGATTTTTGCTAAAAATCAAAAATATGTCTTCTGGGCTAAAAATATAAAATGAGGCTACATTGGCTTAAATCGAAAAATTAGGTTATTTGGGCTAAAACAATATTTTGGCTGAAAATGAATATTACGTTTTCTGGTCTAGAAACCAATGATTAAGTGATTTTTGCTAAAAATGAAAAATATGTCTTCTGGGCTAAAAATAATGAATATTACGTTTTCTCGTCTAGAAACCAATGATTAAGTGATTTTGGCTAAAAATGAAAAATATCTCTTCTGGGCTAAAAATAATAAATGAGGCTACATTGGCTTAAATCGAAAAATTAGGTTATTTGGGCTAAAACAATATTTTGGCTGAAAATGAATATTACGTTTTCTCGTCTAGAAACCAATGATTAAGTGACTTTTGATAAAAATGAAAAATATCTCTTCTGGGCTAAAAATAATAAATGAGGCTACTTAGGCTTCAAACGAAAAAGAAGGTTATTTGAGCTAAAAATGAAAAATGTGGTTATTATAGCTAAAAACGAAAAATGACGATATTTGGCTGAAAATGAATATTACGTTTTATGGTCTAGAAATCAATGATTAAGTGATTTTTGCTATGAATGAAAAATATCTCTTCTGTACTAAAAATAATAAATGAGGCTACTTTGGCTTAAAACGAAAAAGTAGGTTATTTGAGCTAAAAATGAAAAATGTGGTTATTATAGCTAAAAACGAAAAATGACGATATTTTGGCTGAAAATGAATATTACTTTTTCTCGTCTAGAAACCAATGATTAAGTGATTTTTGCTAAAAATGAAAAATACATCTTCTGGGCTAAAAATAATAAATGAGGCTACATTGGCTTAAATCGAAAAAATTAGGTAATTTGGGCTAAAACAATATTTTGGCTGAAAATGAATATTACGTTTTCTCGTCTAGAAACCAAAAATTAAGTGATTTTTGATAAAAATGAAAAATATCTCTTCTGGGCTAAAAATAATAAATGAGCTACTTTGGCTTAACACGAAAAAGTAGGTTATTTGAGCTAAAAATGAAAAATGTGGTTTTTATAGCAAAAAACGAAAAATGACGATATTTTGGCTGAAAATGAATATTACGTTTTCTCGTCTAGAAACCAATGATTAAGTGATTTTTGTTAAAAATGAAAAATCTGTCTTCTGGGCTAAAAATAATAAATGAGGCTACTTTGGCTTAAAACGAAAAAGTAGGTTATTTGAGCTAAAAATGAAAAATGTGGTTATTATAGCTAAAAACGAAAAATGACGATATTTTGGCTGAAAATGAATATTACGTTTTCTTGTCTAGAAACCAATGATTAAGTGATTTTGGCTAAAAATGAAATTATGTCTTCTGAGCTAAAAATAATAAACGAGGCTACTTTGGCTTAAAACGAAATAGAAGGTTATTTGAGCTCAAAACGAAAAATGACGATATTTGGCTGAAAATGAATATTACGTTTTCTCGTCTAGAAACCAATGATTAAGTGATTTTGGCTAAAAATGAAAAATACATCTTCTGGGCTAAAAATAATAAATGAGGCTACTTAGGCTTCAAACGAAAAAGAAGGTTATTTGAGCTAAAAATGAAAAATGTGGTTATTATAGCTAAAAACGAAAAATGACGATATTTGGCTGAAAATGAATATTACGTTTTATGGTCTAGAAATCAATGATTAAGTGATTTTTGCTAAAAATCAAAAATATCTCTTCTGGGCTAAAAATAATAAATGAGGCTACTTTGGCTTAAAACGAAAAAGTAGGTTATTTGAGCTAAAAATGAAAATGTGGTTATTATAGCTAAAAACGAAAAATGACGATATTTTGGCAGAAAATGAATATTACGTTTTCTCGTCTAGAAACCAATGATTAAGTGATTTTTGCTATAAATGAAAAATATCTCTTCTGTACTAAAAATAATAAATGAGGCTACTTTGGCTTAAAACGAAAAAGTAGGTTATTTGAGCTAAAAATGAAAAATGTGGTTATTATAGCTAAAAACGAAAAATGACGATATTTTGGCTGAAAATGAATATTACGTTTTCTTGTCTAGAAACCAATGATTAAGTGATTTTTGCTATAAATGAAAAATATCTCTTCTGTACTAAAAATAATAAATGAGGCTACTTAGGCTTCAAACGAAAAAGAAGGTTATTTGAGCTAAAAATGAAAAATGTGGTTATTATAGCTAAAAACGAAAAATGACGATATTTGGCTGAAAATGAATATTACGTTTTATGGTCTAGATTTTTGTTAAAAATCAAAAATATCTCTTCTGGGCTAAAAATAATAAATGAGGCTACTTTGGCTTAAAACGAAAAAGTAGGTTATTTGAGCTAATAATGAAAATGTGGTTATTATAGCTAAAAACGAAAAATGACCATATTTTGGCAGAAAATGAATATTACGTTTTCTCGTCTAGAAACCAATGATTAAGTGATTTTTGCTATAAATGAAAAATATCTCTTCTGTACTAAAAATAATAAATGAGGCTACTTTGGCTTAAAACGAAAAAGTAGGTTATTTGAGCTAAAAATGAAAAATGTGGTTATTATAGCTAAAAACGAAAAATGACGATATTTTGGCTGAAAATGAATATTACGTTTTCTTGTCTAGAAACCAATGATTAAGTGATTTTTGCTAAAAATGAAAAATATGTCTTCTGAGCTAAAAATAATGAATGAGGCTATTCTGGCTTAAAACTAAAAAGTAGGTTATTTGAGCTAAAAATGAAAAAAGTGGTTATTATAGCTAAAAACGAAAAATGACGATATTTTGGCAGAAAATGAATTTTACTTTTTCTCGTCTAGAAACCAATGATTAAGTGATTTTGGCTAAAAATGAAATTATGTCTTCTGAGCTAAAAATAATAAACGAGGCTACTTTGGCTTAAAACGAAAAAAAAGGTTATTTGAGCTCAAAACGAAAAAGAAGGTAATTTGAGCTCAAAACGAAAAATGACGATATTTGGCTGAAAATGAATATTACGTTTTCTCGTCTAGAAACCAATGATTAAGTGATTTTGGCTAAAAATGAAAAATACATCTTCTGGGCTAAAAATAACAAATGAGGCTACATTGGCTTGAATCGAAAAATTTGGTTATTTGGGCTAAAACAATATTTTGGCTGAAAATGAATATTACGTTTTCTCGTCTAGAAACCAATGATTAAGTGATTTTTGATAAAAATGAAAAATATCTCTTCTGGGCTAAAAATAATAAATGAGGCTACTTAGGCTTCAAACGAAAAAGAAGGTTATTTGAGCTAAAAATGAAAAATGTGGTTATTATAGCTAAAAACGAAAAATGACGATATTTGGCTGAAAATGAATATTACGTTTTATGGTCTAGAAATCAATGATTAAGTGATTTTTGCTAAAAATCAAAAATATCTCTTCTGGGCTAAAAATAATAAATGAGGCTACTTTGGCTTAAAACGAAAAAGTAGGTTATTTGAGCTAAAAATGAAAATGTGGTTATTATAGCTAAAAACGAAAAATGACGATATTTTGGCAGAAAATGAATATTACGTTTTCTCGTCTAGAAACCAATGATTAAGTGATTTTTGCTATAAATGAAAAATATCTCTTCTGTACTAAAAATAATAAATGAGGCTACTTTGGCTTAAAACGAAAAAGTAGGTTATTTGAGCTAAAAATGAAAAATGTGGTTATTATAGCTAAAAACGAAAAATGACGATATTTTGGCTGAAAATGAATATTACTTTTTCTCGTCTAGAAACCAATGATTAAGTGATTTTTGCTAAAAATGAAAAATATGTCTTCTGGGCTAAAAATAATGAATGAGGCTATTCTGGTTAAAACTAAAAAGTAGGTTATTTGAGCTAAAAATGAAAAATGTGGTTATTATAGCTAAAAACGAAAAATGACGATATTTTGGCAGAAAATGAATATTACTTTTTCTCGTCTAGAAACCAATGATTAAGTGATTTTGGCTAAAAATGAAAGTATGTCTTCTGAGCTAAAAATAATAAACGAGGCTACTTTGGCTTAAAACGAAAAAGAAGGTTATTTGAGCTCAAAACGAAAAATGACGATATTTGGCTGAAAATGAATAATACGTTTTCTGGTCTAGAAACCAATGATTAAGTGATTTTTGCTAAAAATGAAAAATATGTCTTCTGGGCTAAAAATAATGAATGAGGCTATTCTGGCTTAAAACGAAAAAGTAGGTTATTTGAGCTAAAAATGAAAAATGTGGTTATTATAGCTAAAAACGAAAAATGACGATATTTTGGCTGAAAATGAATATTACGTTTTCTCGTCTAGAAACCAATGATTAAGTGATTTTTGCTAAAAATCAAAAATATGTCTTCTGGGCTAAAAATATAAAATGAGGCTACATTGGCTTAAATCGAAAAATTAGGTTATTTGGGCTAAAACAATATTTTGGCTGAAAATGAATATTACGTTTTCTGGTCTAGAAACCAATGATTAAGTGATTTTTGCTAAAAATGAAAAATATGTCTTCTGGGCTAAAAATAATGAATATTACGTTTTCTCGTCTAGAAACCAATGATTAAGTGATTTTGGCTAAAAATGAAAAATATCTCTTCTGGGCTAAAAATAATAAATGAGGCTACATTGGCTTAAATCGAAAAATTAGGTTATTTGGGCTAAAACAATATTTTGGCTGAAAATGAATATTACGTTTTCTCGTCTAGAAACCAATGATTAAGTGACTTTTGATAAAAATGAAAAATATCTCTTCTGGGCTAAAAATAATAAATGAGGCTACTTAGGCTTCAAACGAAAAAGAAGGTTATTTGAGCTAAAAATGAAAAATGTGGTTATTATAGCTAAAAACGAAAAATGACGATATTTGGCTGAAAATGAATATTACGTTTTATGGTCTAGAAATCAATGATTAAGTGATTTTTGCTATAAATGAAAAATATCTCTTCTGTACTAAAAATAATAAATGAGGCTACTTTGGCTTAAAACGAAAAAGTAGGTTATTTGAGCTAAAAATGAAAAATTTGGTTATTATAGCTAAAAACGAAAAATGACGATATTTTGGCTGAAAATGAATATTACTTTTTCTCGTCTAGAAACCAATGATTAAGTGATTTTTGCTAAAAATGAAAAATACATCTTCTGGGCTAAAAATAATAAATGAGGCTACATTGGCTTAAATCGAAAAAATTAGGTAATTTGGGCTAAAACAATATTTTGGCTGAAAATGAATATTACGTTTTCTCGTCTAGAAACCAAAAATTAAGTGATTTTTGATAAAAATGAAAAATATCTCTTCTGGGCTAAAAATAATAAATGAGGCTACTTTGGCTTAACACGAAAAAGTAGGTTATTTGAGCTAAAAATGAAAAATGTGGTTTTTATAGCAAAAAACGAAAAATGACGATATTTTGGCTGAAAATGAATATTACGTTTTCTCGTCTAGAAACCAATGATTAAGTGATTTTTGTTAAAAATGAAAAATCTGTCTTCTGGGCTAAAAATAATAAATGAGGCTACTTTGGCTTAAAACGAAAAAGTAGGTTATTTGAGCTAAAAATGAAAAATGTGGTTTTTATAGCTAAAAACGAAAAATGACGATATTTTGCCTCAAAATGAAAATTAGGTTATCTCATCTAGAAACCAAAAATTAAGTGATTTTTGCTAAAAATGAAAAATATCTCTTCTGGGCTAAAAATAATAAATGAGGCTACTTTGGCTTAAAACGAAAAATTAAGTGATTTTTGATAAAAATGAAAAATATCTCTTCTGGGCCAAAAATAATAAATGAGGCTACTTTGGCTTAAATCGAAAAATTAGGTTATTTGGGCTAAAACAATATTTTGGCAGAAAATGAATATTACGTTTTCTCGTCTAGAAACCAATGATTAAGTGATTTTTGATAAAAATGAAAAATATCTCTTCTTAGCTAAAAATAATAAATGAGGCTACTTAGGCTTCAAACTAAAAAGTAGGTTATTTGAGCTAAAAATGAAAAATGTGGTTATTATAGCTAAAAACGAAAAATGACGATATTTGGCTGAAAATGAATATTACGTTTTCTCGTCTAGAAACCAATGATTAAGTGATTTTTGATAAAAATGAAAAATATCTCTTCTTAGCTAAAAATAATAAATGAGGCTACTTAGGCTTCAAACGAAAAAGAAGGTTATTTGAGCTAAAAATGAAAAATGTGGTTATTATAGCTAAAAACGAAAAATGACGATATTTGGCTGAAAATGAATATTACGTTTTATGGTCTAGATTTTTGTTAAAAATCAAAAATATCTCTTCTGGGCTAAAAATAATAAATGAGGCTACTTTGGCTTAAAACGAAAAAGTAGGTTATTTGAGCTAATAATGAAAATGTGGTTATTATAGCTAAAAACGAAAATTGACCATATTTTGGCAGAAAATGAATATTACTTTTTCTCGTCTAGAAACCAATGATTAAGTGATTTTGGCTAAAAATGAAAGTATGTCTTCTGAGCTAAAAATAATAAACGAGGCTACTTTGGCTTAAAACGAAAAATTAGGTTATTTGAGCTAAAAATGAAAATGTGGTTATTATAGCTAAAAACGAAAAATGACCATATTTTGGCAGAAAATGAATATTACGTTTTCTCGTCTAGAAACCAATGATTAAGTGATTTTTGATAAAAATGAAAAATATCTCTTCTGGGCTAAAAATAATAAATGAGGCTACTTTGGCTTAAAACGAAAAATTAGGTTATTTGAGCTAAAAATGAAAATGTGGTTATTATAGCTAAAAACGAAAAATGACCATATTTTGGCAGAAAATGAATATTACGTTTTCTCGTCTAGAAACCAATGATTAAGTGATTTTTGCTAAAAGTGAAAAATACATCTTCTGGGCTAAAAATAATAAATGAGGCTACATTGGCTTAAAACGAAAAAGAAGGTTATTTGAGCTCAAAACGAAAAATGACGATATTTGGCTGAAAATGAATATTACGTTTTCTCGTCTAGAAACCAATGATTAAGTGATTTTTGCTAAAAATTAAAAATACATCTTCTGGGCTAAAAATAATAAATGAGGCTACATTGGCTTAAATCGAAAAATTAGGTTATTTGGGCTAAAACAATATTTTGGCAGAAAATGAATATTACGTTTTCTCGTCTAGAAACCAATGATTAAGTGATTTTTGATAAAAATGAAAAATATCTCTTCTTAGCTAAAAATAATAAATGAGTCTACTTAGGCTTCAAACTAAAAAGTAGGTTATTTGAGCTAAAAATGAAAAATGTGGTTATTATAGCTAAAAACGAAAAATGACGATATTTTGGCAGAAAATGAATATTACGTTTTCTCGTCTAGAAACCAATGATTAAGTGATTTTTGCTAAAAATGAAAAATACATCTTCTGGGCTAAAAATAATAAATGAGGCTACATTGACTTAAAACTAAAAAGTAGGTTATTTGAGCTAAAAATGAAAAATGTGGTTATTATTGCTTAAAACGAAAAAACGATATTTTGCCTCAAAATGAAAATTATGTTATCTCGTCTAGAAACGAAAAATTAAGTGATTTTTGCTAAAAATGAAAAATATGTCTTCTGGGCTAAAAATAATGAATGAGGCTATTCTGGTTAAAACTAAAAAGTAGGTTATTTGAGCTAAAAATGAAAAATGTGGTTATTATAGCTAAAAACGAAAAATGACGATATTTTGGCAGAAAATGAATATTACTTTTTCTCGTCTAGAAACCAATGATTAAGTGATTTTGGCTAAAAATGAAAGTATGTCTTCTGAGCTAAAAATAATAAACGAGGCTACTTTGGCTTAAAACGAAAAAGAAGGTTATTTGAGCTCAAAACGAAAAATGACGATATTTGGCTGAAAATGAATAATACGTTTTCTGGTCTAGAAACCAATGATTAAGTGATTTTTGCTAAAAATGAAAAATATGTCTTCTGGGCTAAAAATAATGAATGAGGCTATTCTGGCTTAAAACTAAAAAGTAGGTTATTTGAGCTAAAAATGAAAAATGTGGTTATTATAGCTAAAAACGAAAAATGACGATATTTTGGCAGAAAATAAATATTACGTTTTCTCGTCTAGAAACCAATGATTAAGTGATTTTTGATAAAAATGAAAAATATCTCTTCTGGGCTAAAAATAATAAATGAGGCTACTTTGGCTTAAAACGAAAAATTAGGTTATTTGAGCTAAAAATGAAAATGATATTTTGGAAGAAAATGAATATTACGTTTTCTCGTCTAGAAACCAATGATTAAGTGATTTTTGCTATAAATGGAAAATATCTCTTCTGTACTAAAAATAATAAATGAGGCTACTTTGGCTTAAAACGAAAAAGTAGGTTATTTGAGCTAAAAATGAAAAATGTGGTTATTATAGCTAAAAACGAAAAATGACGATATTTTGGCTGAAAATGAATATTACGTTTTCTCGTCTAGAAACCAATGATTAAGTGATTTTTGCTAAAAATCAAAAATATGTCTTCTGGGCTAAAAATATAAAATGAGGCTACATTGGCTTAAATCGAAAAATTAGGTTATTCGGGCTAAAACAATATTTTGGCTGAAAATGAATATTACGTTTTCTGGTCTAGAAACCAATGATTAAGTGATTTTTGCTAAAAATGAAAAATATGTCTTCTGGGCTAAAAATAATGAATATTACGTTTTCTCGTCTAGAAACCAATGATTAAGTGATTTTGGCTAAAAATGAAAAATATCTCTTCTGGGCTAAAAATAATAAATGAGGCTACATTGGCTTAAATCGAAAAATTAGGTTATTTGGGCTAAAACAATATTTTGGCTGAAAATGAATATTACGTTTTCTCGTCTAGAAACCAATGATTAAGTGACTTTTGATAAAAATGAAAAATATCTCTTCTGGGCTAAAAATAATAAATGAGGCTACTTAGGCTTCAAACGAAAAAGAAGGTTATTTGAGCTAAAAATGAAAAATGTGGTTATTATAGCTAAAAACGAAAAATGACGATATTTGGCTGAAAATGAATATTACGTTTTATGGTCTAGAAATCAATGATTAAGTGATTTTTGCTATAAATGAAAAATATCTCTTCTGTACTAAAAATAATAAATGAGGCTACTTTGGCTTAAAACGAAAAAGTAGGTTATTTGAGCTAAAAATGAAAAATGTGGTTATTATAGCTAAAAACGAAAAATGACGATATTTTGGCTGAAAATGAATATTACTTTTTCTCGTCTAGAAACCAATGATTAAGTGATTTTTGCTAAAAATGAAAAATACATCTTCTGGGCTAAAAATAATAAATGAGGCTACATTGGCTTAAATCGAAAAAATTAGGTAATTTGGGCTAAAACAATATTTTGGCTGAAAATGAATATTACGTTTTCTCGTCTAGAAACCAAAAATTAAGTGATTTTTGATAAAAATGAAAAATATCTCTTCTGGGCTAAAAATAATAAATGAGGCTACTTTGGCTTAACACGAAAAAGTAGGTTATTTGAGCTAAAAATGAAAAATGTGGTTTTTATAGCAAAAAACGAAAAATGACGATATTTTGGCTGAAAATGAATATTACGTTTTCTCGTCTAGAAACCAATGATTAAGTGATTTTTGTTAAAAATGAAAAATCTGTCTTCTGGGCTAAAAATAATAAATGAGGCTACTTTGGCTTAAAACGAAAAAGTAGGTTATTTGAGCTAAAAATGAAAAATGTGGTTTTTATAGCTAAAAACGAAAAATGACGATATTTTGGCTGAAAATGAATATTACGTTTTCTCGTCTAGAAACCAATGATTAAGTGATTTTTGTTAAAAATGAAAAATCTGTCTTCTGGGCTAAAAATAATAAATGAGGCTACTTTGGCTTAAAACGAAAAAGTAGGTTATTTGAGCTAAAAATGAAAAATGTGGTTTTTATAGCTAAAAACGAAAAATGACGATATTTTGCCTCAAAATGAAAATTAGGTTATCTCATCTAGAAACCAAAAATTAAGTGATTTTTGCTAAAAATGAAAAATATCTCTTCTGGGCTAAAAATAATAAATGAGGCTACTTTGGCTTAAAACGAAAAATTAAGTGATTTTTGATAAAAATGAAAAATATCTCTTCTGGGCCAAAAATAATAAATGAGGCTACTTTGGCTTAAATCGAAAAATTAGGTTATTTGGGCTAAAACAATATTTTGGCAGAAAATGAATATTACGTTTTCTCGTCTAGAAACCAATGATTAAGTGATTTTTGATAAAAATGAAAAATATCTCTTCTTAGCTAAAAATAATAAATGAGGCTACTTAGGCTTCAAACTAAAAAGTAGGTTATTTGAGCTAAAAATGAAAAATGTGGTTATTATAGCTAAAAACGAAAAATGACGATATTTTGGCAGAAAATGAATATTACGTTTTCTCGTCTAGAAACCAATGATTAAGTGATTTTTGATAAAAATGAAAAATATCTCTTCTTAGCTAAAAATAATAAATGAGGCTACTTAGGCTTCAAACGAAAAAGAAGGTTATTTGAGCTAAAAATGAAAAATGTGGTTATTATAGCTAAAAACGAAAAATGACGATATTTGGCTGAAAATGAATATTACGTTTTATGGTCTAGATTTTTGTTAAAAATCAAAAATATCTCTTCTGGGCTAAAAATAATAAATGAGGCTACTTTGGCTTAAAACGAAAAAGTAGGTTATATGAGCTAATAATGAAAATGTGGTTATTATAGCTAAAAACGAAAATTGACCATATTTTGGCAGAAAATGAATATTACTTTTTCTCGTCTAGAAACCAATGATTAAGTGATTTTGGCTAAAAATGAAAGTATGTCTTCTGAGCTAAAAATAATAAACGAGGCTACTTTGGCTTAAAACGAAAAATTAGGTTATTTGAGCTAAAAATGAAAATGTGGTTATTATAGCTAAAAACGAAAAATGACCATATTTTGGCAGAAAATGAATATTACGTTTTCTCGTCTAGAAACCAATGATTAAGTGATTTTTGATAAAAATGAAAAATATCTCTTCTGGGCTAAAAATAATAAATGAGGCTACTTTGGCTTAAAACGAAAAATTAGGTTATTTGAGCTAAAAATGAAAATGTGGTTATTATAGCTAAAAACGAAAAATGACCATATTTTGGCAGAAAATGAATATTACGTTTTCTCGTCTAGAAACCAATGATTAAGTGATTTTTGCTAAAAGTGAAAAATACATCTTCTGGGCTAAAAATAATAAATGAGGCTACATTGGCTTAAAACGAAAAAGAAGGTTATTTGAGCTCAAAACGAAAAATGACGATATTTGGCTGAAAATGAATATTACGTTTTCTCGTCTAGAAACCAATGATTAAGTGATTTTTGCTAAAAATGAAAAATACATCTTCTGGGCTAAAAATAATAAATGAGGCTTCTTTGGCTTAAATCGAAAAATTAGGTTATTTGGGCTAAAACAATATTTTGGCTGAAAACGAATATTACCTTTTCTCATCTAGAAACCAATGATTAAGTGATTTTGGCTAAAAATGAAAAATATCTCTTCTGTGCTAAAAATAATAAATGAGGCTTCTTTGGCTTAAATCGAAAAATTAGGTTATTTGGGCTAAAACAATATTTTGGCTGAAAACGAATATTACCTTTTCTCATCTAGAAACCAATGATTAAGTGATTTTGGCTAAAAATGAAAAATATCTCTTCTGTGCTAAAAATAATAAATGAGGCTACTTTGGCTTCAAACGAAAAAAGTAGGTTATTTGAGCTAAAAATGAAAAATGTGGTTATTATAGCTAAAAACGAAAAATGACGATATGTTGGCAGAAAATGAATATTACGTTTTCTCGTCTAGAAACCAATGATTAAGTGATTTTTGCTAAAAATGAAAAATACATCTTCTGGGCTAAAAATAATAAATGAGGCTACATTGACTTAAAACTAAAAAGTAGGTTATTTGAGCTAAAAATGAAAAATGTGGTTATTATTGCTTAAAACGAAAAAACGATATTTTGCCTCAAAATGAAAATTATGTTATCTCGTCTAGAAACGAAAAATTAAGTGATTTTTGCTAAAAATGAAAAATATCTCTTCTCTGCTAAAAATAATAAATGAGGCTTCTTTGGCTTAAATCGAAAAATTAGGTTATTTGGGCTAAAACAATATTTTGGCTGAAAACGAATATTACCTTTTCTCATCTAGAAACCAATGATTAAGTGATTTTGGCTAAAAATGAAAAATATCTCTTCTGTGCTAAAAATAATAAATGAGGCTACTTTGGCTTCAAACGAAAAAAAGTAGGTTATTTGAGCTAAAAATGAAAAATGTGGTTATCATAGCTAAAAACGAAAAATGACGATATGTTGGCAGAAAATGAATATTACGTTTTCTCGTCTAGAAACCAATGATTAAGTGATTTTTGCTAAAAATGAAAAATACATCTTCTGGGCTAAAAATAATAAATGAGGCTACATTGACTTAAATCGGAAAATTAGGTTATTTGTGCTAAAACAATATTTTGGCTAAAAATGAATATTACGTTTTCTCGTCTAGAAACCAAAAATTAAGTGATTTTTGATAAAAATGAAAAATATGTCTTCTGGGCTAAAAATAATAAATGAGGCTACTTTGGCTTAAAACGAAAAAGTAGGTTATTTGAGCTAAAAATGAAAAATGTGGTTATTATAGCTAAAAACGAAAAATGACGATATTTTGGTACAAAATGAATATTACGTTTTCTCGTCTAGAAACCAATGATTAAGTGATTTTTGCTAAAAATGAAAAATATGTCTTCCGGGCTAAAAATAATAAATTATGCTACTTTGGCTAAAAACGAAAAAGTAAGTTATTTGAGCTAAAAATGAAAACTGTGGTTATTATTGCTTAAAACGAAAAATGACGATATTTTGCCTCAAAATGAAAATTAGGTTATTACGTTTTCTCGTCTAGAAACCAATGATTAAGTGATTTTTGCTAAAAATGAAAAATAAGTCTTCTGGGCTAAAAATAATAAATGAGGCTATTTTGGCTTAAAACTAAAAAGTAGGTTATTTGAGCTAAAAATGAAAAATGTGGTTATTATTGCTTAAAACGAAAAAACGATATTTTGCCTCAAAATGAAAATTATGTTATCTCGTCTAGAAACGAAAAATTAAGTGATTTTTGCTAAAAATGAAAAATATCTCTTCTCTGCTAAAAATAATAAATGAGGCTTCTTTGGCTTAAATCGAAAAATTAGGTTATTTGGGCTAAAACAATATTTTGGCTGAAAACGAATATTACCTTTTCTCATCTAGAAACCAATGATTAAGTGATTTTGGCTAAAAATGAAAAATATCTCTTCTGTGCTAAAAATAATAAATGAGGCTACTTTGGCTTCAAACGAAAAAAGTAGGTTATTTGAGCTAAAAATGAAAAATGTGGTTATTATAGCTAAAAACGAAAAATGACGATATGTTGGCAGAAAATGAATATTACGTTTTCTCGTCTAGAAACCAATGATTAAGTGATTTTTGCTAAAAATGAAAAATACATCTTCTGGGCTAAAAATAATAAATGAGGCTACATTGACTTAAAACTAAAAAGTAGGTTATTTGAGCTAAAAATGAAAAATGTGGTTATTATTGCTTAAAACGAAAAAACGATATTTTGCCTCAAAATGAAAATTATGTTATCTCGTCTAGAAACGAAAAATTAAGTGATTTTTGCTAAAAATGAAAAATATCTCTTCTGTGCTAAAAATAATAAATGAGGCTACTTTGGCTTCAAACGAAAAAAGTAGGTTATTTGAGCTAAAAATGAAAAATGTGGTTATTATAGCTAAAAACGAAAAATGACGATATGTTGGCAGAAAACGAATATTACCTTTTCTCATCTAGAAACCAATGATTAAGTGATTTTGGCTAAAAATGAAAAATATCTCTTCTGTGCTAAAAATAATAAATGAGGCTACTTTGGCTTCAAACGAAAAAAGTAGGTTATTTGAGCTAAAAATGAAAAATGTGGTTATTATAGCTAAAAACGAAAAATGACGATATGTTGGCAGAAAATGAATATTACGTTTTCTCGTCTAGAAACCAATGATTAAGTGATTTTTGCTAAAAATGAAAAATACATCTTCTGGGCTAAAAATAATAAATGAGGCTACATTGACTTAAATCGGAAAATTAGGTTATTTGTGCTAAAACAATATTTTGGCTAAAAATGAATATTACGTTTTCTCGTCTAGAAACCAAAAATTAAGTGATTTTTGATAAAAATGAAAAATATGTCTTCTGGGCTAAAAATAATAAATGAGGCTACTTTGGCTTAAAACGAAAAAGTAGGTTATTTGAGCTAAAAATGAAAAATGTGGTTATTATAGCTAAAAACGAAAAATGACGATATTTTGGTACAAAATGAATATTACGTTTTCTCGTCTAGAAACCAATGATTAAGTGATTTTTGCTAAAAATGAAAAATATGTCTTCCGGGCTAAAAATAATAAATTATGCTACTTTGGCTAAAAACGAAAAAGTAAGTTATTTGAGCTAAAAATGAAAACTGTGGTTATTATTGCTTAAAACGAAAAATGACGATATTTTGCCTCAAAATGAAAATTAGGTTATTACGTTTTCTCGTCTAGAAACCAATGATTAAGTGATTTTTGCTAAAAATGAAAAATAAGTCTTCTGGGCTAAAAATAATAAATGAGGCTATTTTGGCTTAAAACTAAAAAGTAGGTTATTTGAGCTAAAAATGAAAAATGTGGTTATTATTGCTTAAAACGAAAAAACGATATTTTGCCTCAAAATGAAAATTATGTTATCTCGTCTAGAAACGAAAAATTAAGTGATTTTTGCTAAAAATGAAAAATATCTCTTCTGTGCTAAAAATAATAAATGAGGCTACTTTGGCTTCAAACGAAAAAAGTAGGTTATTTGAGCTAAAAATGAAAAATGTGGTTATTATAGCTAAAAACGAAAAATGACGATATGTTGGCAGAAAACGAATATTACCTTTTCTCATCTAGAAACCAATGATTAAGTGATTTTGGCTAAAAATGAAAAATATCTCTTCTGTGCTAAAAATAATAAATGAGGCTACTTTGGCTTCAAACGAAAAAAGTAGGTTATTTGAGCTAAAAATGAAAAATGTGGTTATTATAGCTAAAAACGAAAAATGACGATATGTTGGCAGAAAATGAATATTACGTTTTCTCGTCTAGAAACCAATGATTAAGTGATTTTTGCTAAAAATGAAAAATATGTCTTCCGCTCTAAAAATAATAAATTATGCTACTTTGGCTAAAAACGAAAAAGTAAGTTATTTGAGCTAAAAATGAAAAATGTGGTTATTATTGCTTAAAACGAAAAATGACGATATTTTGCCTCAAAATGAAAATTAGGTTATTACGTCTTCTCGTCTAGAAACCAATGATTAAGTGATTTTTGCTAAAAATGAAAAATATGTCTTCTGAGCTAAAAATAATAAATGAGGCTATTTTGGCTTAAAACTAAAAAGTAGGTTATTTGAGCTAAAAATTAAAAATGTGGTTATTATTGCTTAAAACGAAAAATGATGATATTTTGCCTCAAAATGAAAATTATGTTATCTCGTCTAGAAACGAAAAATTAAGCGATTTTTGCTAAAAATGAAAAATATCTCTTCTGTGCTAAAAATAATAAATGAGGCTACTTTGGCTTAAAACGAAAAAGTAGGTTATTTGAGCTAAAAATGAAAAATATCTCTTCTGTGCTAAAAATAATAAATGAGGCTACTATGGCTTAAAACGAAAAAGTAGGTTATTTGAGCTAAAAATGAAAAATGTGGTTGTTATAGCTAAAAACGAAAAATGACGACATTTTGGCAGAAAATGAATATTACGTTTTCTCGTCTAGAAACCAATGATTAAGTGATTTTTGCTAAAAATGAAAAATACATCTTCTGGGCTAAAAATAATAAATGAGGCTACATTGACTTAAAACTAAAAAGTAGGTTATTTGAGCTAAAAATGAAAAATGTGGTTATTATTGCTTAAAACGAAAAAACGATATTTTGCCTCAAAATGAAAATTATGTTATCTCGTCTAGAAACGAAAAATTAAGTGATTTTTGCTAAAAATGAAAAATATCTCTTCTCTGCTAAAAATAATAAATGAGGCTTCTTTGGCTTAAATCGAAAAATTAGGTTATTTGGGCTAAAACAATATTTTGGCTGAAAACGAATATTACCTTTTCTCATCTAGAAACCAATGATTAAGTGATTTTTGCTAAAAATGAAAAATATCTCTTCTGTGCTAAAAATAATAAATGAGGCTACTTTGGCTTCAAACGAAAAAAGTAGGTTATTTGAGCTAAAAATGAAAAATGTGGTTATTATAGCTAAAAACGAAAAATGACGATATGTTGGCAGAAAACGAATATTACCTTTTCTCATCTAGAAACCAATGATTAAGTGATTTTGGCTAAAAATGAAAAATATCTCTTCTGTGCTAAAAATAATAAATGAGGCTACTTTGGCTTCAAACGAAAAAAGTAGGTTATTTGAGCTAAAAATGAAAAATGTGGTTATTATAGCTAAAAACGAAAAATGACGATATGTTGGCAGAAAATGAATATTACGTTTTCTCGTCTAGAAACCAATGATTAAGTGATTTTTGCTAAAAATGAAAAATATGTCTTCCGCTCTAAAAATAATAAATTATGCTACTTTGGCTAAAAACGAAAAAGTAAGTTATTTGAGCTAAAAATGAAAAATGTGGTTATTATTGCTTAAAACGAAAAATGACGATATTTTGCCTCAAAATTAAAATTAGGTTATTACGTCTTCTCGTCTAGAAACCAATGATTAAGTGATTTTTGCTAAAAATGAAAAATATGTCTTCTGGGTTAAAAATAATAAATGAGGCTATTTTGGCTTAAAACTAAAAAGTAGGTTATTTGAGCTAAAAATAAAAAATGTGGTTATTATTGCTTAAAACGAAAAAACGATATTTTGCCTCAAAATGAAAATTATGTTATCTCGTCTAGAAACGAAAAATTAAGTTGTTTTTGCTAAAAATGAAAAATATCTCTTCTGTGCTAAAAATAATAAATGAGGCTACTTTGGCTTAAATCGAAAAAGTAGGTTATTTGGGCTAAAACAATATTTTGGCTGAAAATGAATATTACCTTTTCTCATCTAGAAACCAAAAATTAAGTGATTTTTGATAAAAATGAAAAATATGTCTTCTGGGCTAAAAATAATAAATGAGCCTACTTTGGCTTAAAACGAAAAAGTAGGTTATTTGGGCTAAAACAATATTTTGGCTGAAAATGAATATTACCTTTTCTCATCTAGAAACCAATGATTAAGTGATTTTTGCTAAAAATGAAAAATATGTCTTCTGGGCTAAAAATAATAAAAAAGGCTACATTGGCCTTAATAGAAAAATTAGGTTATTTGGGCTAAATCAATATTTTGGCTGAAAATGAATATTACCTTTTTTCGTCTAGAAACCAATGATTAAGTGATTTTTGCTAAAAATGAAAAATATGTCTTCTGGGCTAAAAATAATAAATGAGGCTATTTTGGCTTAAAACTAAAAAGTAGGTTATTTGAGCTAAATATGAAAAATGTGGTTATTATTGCTTAAAACGAAAAATGACGATATTTTGCCTCAAAATGAAAATTAGGTTATTACCTTTTCTCGTCTAGAAACCAATGATTAAGTGATTTTTGCTAAAAATGAAAAATATGTCTTCTGAGCAAAAATAATAAATGAGGCTATTTTGGCTTAAAACTAAAAAGTAGGTTATTTGAGCTAAAAATTAAAAATGTGGTTATTATTGCTTAAAACGAAAAATGATGATATTTTGCCTCAAAATGAAAATTATGTTATCTCGTCTAGAAACGAAAAATTAAGCGATTTTTGCTAAAAATGAAAAATATCTCTTCTGTGCTAAAAATAATAAATGAGGCTACTTTGGCTTAAAACGAAAAAGTAGGTTATTTGAGCTAAAAATGAAAAATATCTCTTCTGTGCTAAAAATAATAAATGAGGCTACTATGGCTTAAAACGAAAAAGTAGGTTATTTGAGCTAAAAATGAAAAATGTGGTTATTATAGCTAAAAACGAAAAATGACGATATTTTGGTACAAAATGAATATTACGTTTTCTCGTCTAGAAACCAATGATTAAGTGATTTTTGCTAAAAATGAAAAATATGTCTTCCGGGCTAAAAATAATAAATTATGCAACTTTGGCTAAAAACGAAAAAGTAAGTTATTTGAGCTAAAAATGAAAAATGTGGTTATTATTGCTTAAAACGAAAAATAACGATATTTTGCCTCAAAATGAAAATTAGGTTATTACCTTTTCTCGTCTAGAAACCAATGATTAAGTGATTTTTGCTAAAAATGAAAAATATGTCTTCTGAGCTAAAAATAATAAATGAGGCTATTTTGGCTTAAAACTAAAAAGTAGGTTATTTGAGCTAAAAATTAAAAATGTGGTTATTATTGCTTAAAACGAAAAATGATGATATTTTGCCTCAAAATGAAAATTATGTTATCTCGTCTAGAAACGAAAAATTAAGCGATTTTTGCTAAAAATGAAAAATATCTCTTCTGTGCTAAAAATAATAAATGAGGCTACTTTGGCTTAAAACGAAAAAGTAGGTTATTTGAGCTAAAAATGAAAAATGTGGTTATTATAGCTAAAAACGAAAAATGACGATATTTTGGTACAAAATGAATATTACGTTTTCTCGTCTAGAAACCAATGATTAAGTGATTTTTGCTAAAAATGAAAAATATGTCTTCCGGGCTAAAAATAATAAATTATGCAACTTTGGCTAAAAACGAAAAAGTAAGTTATTTGAGCTAAAAATGAAAAATGTGGTTATTATTGCTTAAAACGAAAAATAACGATATTTTGCCTCAAAATGAAAATTAGGTTATTACGTTTTCTCGTCTAGAAACCAATGATTAAGTGATTTTTGCTAAAAATGAAAAATATGTCTTCTGGGCTAAAAATAATAAATGAGGCTATTTTGGCTTAAAACTAAAAAGTAGGTTATTTGAGCTAAAAATGAAAAATGTGGTTATTATTGCTTAAAACGAAAAATGACGATATTTTGCCTCAAAATGAAAATTATGTTATCTCGTCTAGAAACGAAAAATTAAGTGATTTTTGCTAAAAATGAAAAATATCTCTTCTGTGCTAAAAATAATAAATGAGGCTACTTTGGCTTAAAACGAAAAAGTAGGTTATTTGAGCTAAAAATGAAAAATGTGGTTGTTATAGCTAAAAACGAAAAATGACGACATTTTGGCAGAAAATGAATATTACGTTTTCTCGTCTAGAAACCAATGATTAAGTGATTTTTGCTAAAAATGAAAAATATCTCTTCTGGGCTAAAAATAATAAATGAGGCTACATGCTTTAAATCGAAAAATTAGGTTATTTGGGCTAAAACAATATTTTGGCTAAAAATGAATATTACGTTTTCTCGTCTAGAAACCAAAAATTAAGTGATTTTTGATAAAAATGAAAAATATGTCTTCTGGGCTAAAAATAATAAATGAGGCTACTTTGGTTTAAAACGAAAAAGTAGGTTATTTGAGCTAAAAATGAAAAATGTGGTTATTATTGCTTAAAACGAAAAAACGATATTTTGATTCAAAATGAAAATTAGGTTATTACGTTTTCTCGTCTAGAAACCAATGATTAAGTGATTTTTGCTAAAAATAAAAAATATGTCTTCTGGGTTAAAAATAATAAATGAGGCTATTTTGGCTTAAAACTAAAAAGTAGGTTATTTGAGCTAAAAATGAAAAATGTGGTTATTATTGCTTAAAACGAAAAAACGATATTTTGCCTCAAAATGAAAATTATGTTATCTCGTCTAGAAACGAAAAATTAAGTGATTTTTGCTAAAAATGAAAAATATCTCTTCTGTGCTAAAAATAATAAATGAGGCTACTTTGGCTTAAATCGAAAAATTAGGTTATTTGGGCTAAAACAATATTATGGCTGAAAATGAATATTACCTTTTCTCATCTAGAAACCAAAAATTAAGTGATTTTTGATAAAAATGAAAAATATGTCTTCTGGGCTAAAAATAATAAATGAGGCTACTTTGGCTTAAAACGAAAAAGTAGGTTATTTGGGCTAAAACAATATTTTGGCTGAAAATGAATATTACGTTTTCTGTTCTAGAAACCAATGATTAAGTGATTTTTGCTAAAAATGAAAAATATGTCTTCTGGGCTAAAAATAATAAATGAGGCTACTTTGGTTTAAAACGAAAAAGTAGGTTATTTGAGCTAAAAATGAAAAATGTGGTTATTATTGCTTAAAACGAAAAAACGATATTTTGATTCAAAATGAAAATTAGGTTATTACGTTTTCTCGTCTAGAAACCAATGATTAAGTGATTTTTGCTAAAAATAAAAAATATGTCTTCTGGGCTAAAAATAATAAATTATGCTATTTTGGCTTAAAACTAAAAAGTAGGTTATTTGAGCTAAAAATGAAAAATGTGGTTATTATTGCTTAAAACGAAAAATGACGATATTTTGCCTCAAAATGAAAATTAGGTTATTACGTTTTCTCGTCTAGAAACCAATGATTAAGTGATTTTTGCTAAAAATGAAAAATATGTCTTCTGGGCTAAAAATAATAAATGAGGCTATTTTGGCTTAAAACTAAAAAGTAGGTTATTTGAGCTAAAAATTAAAAATGTGGTTATTATTGCTTAAAACGAAAAATGACGATATTTTGCCTCAAGATGAAAATTATGTTATCTCGTCTAGAAACGAAAAATTAAGTGATTTTTGCTAAAAATGAAAAATATGTCTTCTGGGCTAAAAATAATAAATGAGGCTATTTTGGCTTAAAACTAAAAAGTAGGTTATTTGAGCTAAAAATGAAAAATGTGGTTATTATTGCTTAAAACGAAAAATGACGATATTTTGCCTCAAGATGAAAATTTTGTTATCTCGTCTAGAAACGAAAAATTAAGTGATTTTTGCTAAAAATGAAAAATATGTCTTCTGGGCTAAAAATAATAAATGAGGCTATTTTGGCTTAAAACTAAAAAGTAGGTTATTTGAGCTAAAAATGAAAAATGTGGTTATTATTGCTTAAAACGAAAAATGACGATATTTTGCCTCAAAATGAAAATTAGGTTATTACCTTTTCTCGTCTAGAAACCAATGATTAAGTGATTTTTGCTAAAAATGAAAAATATGTCTTCTGAGCTAAAAATAATAAATGAGGCTATTTTGGCTTAAAACTAAAAAGTAGGTTATTTGAGCTAAAAATTAAAAATGTGGTTATTATTGCTTAAAACGAAAAATGATGATATTTTCCCTCAAAATGAAAATTATGTTATCTCGTCTAGAAACGAAAAATTAAGTGATTTTTGCTAAAAATGAAAAATATCTCTTCTGTGCTAAAAATAATAAATGAGGCTACTTTGGCTTAAAACGAAAAAGTAGGTTATTTGAGCTAAAAATGAAAAATGTGGTTATTATAGCTAAAAACGAAAAATGACGATATTTTGGTACAAAATGAATATTACGTTTTCTCGTCTAGAAACCAATGATTAAGTGATTTTTGCTAAAAATGAAAAATATGTCTTCCGGGCTAAAAATAATAAATTATGCTACTTTGGCTAAAAACGAAAAAGTAAGTTATTTGAGCTAAAAATGAAAAATGTGGTTATTATTGCTTAAAACGAAAAATAACGATATTTTGCCTCAAAATGAAAATTTGGTTATTACGTTTTCTCGTCTAGAAACCAATGATTAAGTGATTTTTGCTAAAAATGAAAAATATGTCTTCTGGGCTAAAAATAATAAATGAGGCTATTTTGGCTTAAAACTAAAAAGTAGGTTATTTGAGCTAAAAATGAAAAATGTGGTTATTATTGCTTAAAACGAAAAATGACGATATTTTGCCTCAAAATGAAAATTATGTTATCTCGTCTAGAAACGAAAAATTAAGTGATTTTTGCTAAAAATGAAAAATATCTCTTCTGTGCTAAAAATAATAAATGAGGCTACTTTGGCTTAAAACGAAAAAGTAGGTTATTTGAGCTAAAAATGAAAAATGTGGTTGTTATAGCTAAAAACGAAAAATGACGACATTTTGGCAGAAAATGAATATTACGTTTTCTCGTCTAGAAACCAATGATTAAGTGATTTTTGCTAAAAATGAAAAATATCTCTTCTGGGCTAAAAATAATAAATGAGGCTACATGCTTTAAATCGAAAAATTAGGTTATTTGGGCTAAAACAATATTTTGGCTAAAAATGAATATTACGTTTTCTCGTCTAGAAACAAAAATTAAGTGATTTTTGATAAAAATGAAAAATATGTCTTCTGGGCTAAAAATAATAAATGAGGCTACTTTGGTTTAAAACGAAAAAGTAGGTTATTTGAGCTAAAAATGAAAAATGTGGTTATTATTGCTTAAAACGAAAAAACGATATTTTGATTCAAAATGAAAATTAGGTTATTACGTTTTCTCGTCTAGAAACCAATGATTAAGTGATTTTTGCTAAAAATAAAAAATATGTCTTCTGGGTTAAAAATAATAAATGAGGCTATTTTGGCTTAAAACTAAAAAGTAGGTTATTTGAGCTAAAAATGAAAAATGTGGTTATTATTGCTTAAAACGAAAAAACGATATTTTGCCTCAAAATGAAAATTATGTTATCTCGTCTAGAAACGAAAAATTAAGTGATTTTTGCTAAAAATGAAAAATATCTCTTCTGTGCTAAAAATAATAAATGAGGCTACTTTGGCTTAAATCGAAAAATTAGGTTATTTTGGCTAAAACAATATTTTGGCTGAAAATGAATATTACCTTTTCTCATCTAGAAACCAAAAATTAAGTGATTTTTGATAAAAATGAAAAAATGTCTTCTGGGCTAAAAATAATAAATGAGGCTACTTTGGCTTAAAACGAAAAAGTAGGTTATTTGGGCTAAAACAATATTTTGGCTGAAAATGAATATTACGTTTTCTGTTCTAGAAACCAATGATTAAGTGATTTTTGCTAAAAATGAAAAATATGTCTTCTGGGCTAAAAATAATAAAAAAGGCTACATTGGCCTTAATCGAAAAATTAGGTTATTTGGGCTAAAACAATATTTTGGCTGAAAATGAATATTACCTTTTCTCGTCTAGAAACCAATGATTAAGTGATTTTTGCTAAAAATGAAAAATATGTCTTCTGGGCTAAAAATAATAAATGAGGCTATTTTGGCTTAAAACTAAAAAGTAGGTTATTTGAGCTAAAAATTAAAAATGTGGTTATTATTGCTTAAAACGAAAAATGACGATATTTTGCCTCAAGATGAAAATTATGTTATCTCGTCTAGAAACGAAAAATTAAGTGATTTTTGCTAAAAATGAAAAATATGTCTTCTGGGCTAAAAATAATAAATGAGGCTATTTTGGCTTAAAACTAAAAAGTAGGTTATTTGAGCTAAAAATGAAAAATGTGGTTATTATTGCTTAAAACGAAAAATGACGATATTTTGCCTCAAAATGAAAATTAAGTTATTACCTTTTCTCGTCTAGAAACCAATGATAAAGTTATTTTTGCTAAAAATGAAAAATATGTCTTCTGAGCTAAAAATAATAAATGAGGCTATTTTGGCTTAAAACTAAAAAGTAGGTTATTTGAGCTAAAAATTAAAAATGTGGTTATTATTGCTTAAAACGAAAAATGATGATATTTTGCCTCAAAATGAAAATTATGTTATCTCGTCTAGAAACGAAAAATTAAGTGATTTTTGCTAAAAATGAAAAATATCTCTTCTGTGCTAAAAATAATAAATGAGGCTACTTTGGCTTAAAACGAAAAAGTAGGTTATTTGAGCTAAAAATGAAAAATATCTCTTCTGTGCTAAAAATAATAAATGAGGCTACTATGGCTTAAAACGAAAAAGTAGGTTATTTTAGCTAAAAATGAAAAATGTGGTTATTATAGCTAAAAACGAAAAATGACGATATTTTGGTACAAAATGAATATTACGTTTTCTCGTCTAGAAACCAATGATTAAGTGATTTTTGCTAAAAATGAAAAATATGTCTTCCGGGCTAAAAATAATAAATTATGCTACTTTGGCTAAAAACGAAAAAGTAAGTTATTTGAGCTAAAAATGAAAAATGTGGTTATTATTGCTTAAAACGAAAAATAACGATATTTTGCCTCAAAATGAAAATTAGGTTATTACGTTTTCTCGTCTAGAAACCAATGATTAAGTGATTTTTGCTAAAAATGAAAAATATGTCTTCTGGGCTAAAAATAATAAATGAGGCTATTTTGGCTTAAAACTAAAAAGTAGGTTATTTGAGCTAAAAATGAAAAATGTGGTTATTATTGCTTAAAACGAAAAATGACGATATTTTGCCTCAAAATGAAAATTATGTTATCTCGTCTAGAAACGAAAAATTAGGTGATTTTTGCTAAAAATGAAAAATATGTCTTCTGGGCTAAAAATAATAAATGAGGCTACTTTGGTTTAAAACGAAAAAGTAGGTTATTTGAGCTAAAAATGAAAAATGTGGTTATTATAGCTCAAAACGAAAAATGACGACATTTTGGCAGAAAATGAATATTACGTTTTCTCGTCTAGAAACCAATGATTAAGTGATTTTTGCTAAAAATGAAAAATATGTCTTCTGGGCTAAAAATAATAAATGAGGCTACATTGGCTTAAATCGGAAAATTAGGTTATTTGGGCTAAAACAATATTTTGGCTAAAAAAGAATATTACGTTTTCTCGTCTAGAAACCAAAAATTAAGTGATTTTTGATAAAAATGAAAAATATCTCTTCTGTGCTAAAAATAATAAATGAGGCTACTTTGGCTTCAAACGAAAAAGAAGGTTATTTGAGCTCAAAACGAAAAATGACGATATTTGGCTGAAAATGAATATTACGTTTTCTGTTCTAGAAACCAATGATTAAGTGATTTTTGCTAAAAATGAAAAATATGTCTTCTGGGCTAAAAATAATAAATGAGGCTTCATTGGCTTAAATCGGAAAATTAGGTTATTTGTGCTAAAACAATTTTTTGGCTAAAAATGAATATTACGTTTTCTCGTCTAGAAACCAAAAATTAAGTGATTTTTGATAAAAATGAAAAATATGTCTTCTGGGCTAAAAATAATAAATGAGGCTACATTGGCTTAAAACGAAAAAGTAGGTTATTTGAGCTAAAAATGAAAAATGTGGTTATTATAGCTAAAAACGAAAAATGACGATATTTTGGTACAAAATGAATATTACGTTTTCTCGTCTAGAAACCAATGATTAAGTGATTTTGGCTAAAAATGAAAAATATCTCTTCTGTGCTAAAAATTATAAATGAGGCTACTTTGGCTTCAAACGAAAAAGAAGGTTATTTGAGCTCAAAACGAAAAATGACGATATTTGGCTGAAAATGAATATTACGTTTTCTGTTCTAGAAACCAATGATTAAGTGAATTTTGCTAAAAATGAAAAATATGTCTTCTGGGCTAAAAATAATAAATGAGCCTACTTTGGCTTAAAACGAAAAGGTAGGTTATTTGAGCTAAAAATGAAAAATGTGGTTTTTATAGCTAAAAACGAAAAATGACGATATTTTGCCTCAAAATGAAAATTAGGTTATCTCATCTAGAAACCAAAAATTAAGTGATTTTTGCTAAAAATGAAATAGACGATATTTTGGCAGAAAATGAATATTACGTTTTATGGTCTAGAAATCAATGATTAAGTGATTTTTGCTAAAAATCAAAAATATCTCTTCTGGGCTAAAAATAATAAATGAGGCTACTTTGGCTTAAAACGAAAAAGTAGGTTATTTGAGCTAAAAATGAAAAATGTGGTTATTATAGCTAAAAACCAAAAATGACGATATGTTGGCTGAAAATGAATATTACGTTTTCTCGTCTAGAAACCAATGATTAAGTGATTTTTGCTAAAAATCAAAAATATCTCTTCTGTGCTAAAAATAATAAATGAGGCTACTTTGGCATAAAACGAAAAAGTAGGTTATTTGAGCTAAAAATGAAAAATGTGGTTATTATAGCTAAAAACGAAAAATGACGATATGTTGGCTGAAAATGAATATTACGTTTTCTCGTCTAGAAACCAATGATTAAGTGATTTTTGCTAAAAATCAAAAATATCTCTTCTGTGCTAAAAATAATAAATGAGGCTACTTTGGCTTAAAACGAAAAAGTAGGTTATTTGAGCTAAAAATGAAAAATGTGTTTATTATAGCTAAAAACGAAAAATGACGATATGTTGGCTGAAAATGAATATTACGTTTTCTCGTCTAGAAACCAATGATTAAGTGATTTTTGCTAAAAATCAAAAATATCTCTTCTGTGCTAAAAATAATAAATGAGGCTACTTTGGCTTAAAACGAAAAAGTAGGTTATTTGAGCTAAAAATGAAAAATGTGTTTATTATAGCTAAAAACGAAAAATGACGATATGTTGGCTGAAAATGAATATTACGTTTTCTCCTCTAGAAACCAATGATTAAGTGATTTTTGCTAAAAATCAAAAATATGTCTTCTGGGCTAAAAATATAAAATGAGGCTACATTGGCTTAAATCGGAAAATTTGGTTATTTGGGCTAAAACAATATTTTGGCTAAAAATGAATATTACGTTTTCTCGTCTAGAAACCAAAAATTAAGTGATTTTTGATAATAATGAAAAATATGTCTTCTGGGCTAAAAATAATAAATGAGGCTACTTTGGCTTTAAACGAAAAAAGTAGGTTATTTGAGCTAAAAATGAAAAATGTGGTTATTATAGCTAAAAACGAAATACGTGGTTATTATAGCTAAAAACGAAAAATGACGATATTTGGCTGAAAATGAATATTACGTTTTCTGTTCTAGAAACCAATGATTAAGTGATTTTTGCTAAAAATGAAAAATATCTCTTCTGGGCTAAATATAATAATTGAGGCTACTTTGGCTTAAAACGGAAAAGTAGGTTATTTGAGCTAAAAATGAAAAATGTGGTTATTATAGCTAAAAACGAAAAATGACGATATTTTGGCTGAAAATGAATATTACGTTTTCTCGTCTAGAAACCAATGATTAAGTGATTTTGGCTAAAAATGAAAAATATCTCTTCTGTGCTAAAAATTATAAATGAGGCTACTTTGGCTTCAAACGAAAAAGAAGGTTATTTGAGCTCAAAACAAAAATTGACGATATTTGGCTGAAAATGAATATTACGTTTTCTCGTCTAGAAACCAATGATTAAGTGATTTTTGCTAAAAATGAAAAATATGTCTTCTGGGCTAAAAATAATAAATGAGCCTGCTTTGGCTTAAGACGAAAAAGTATGTTATTTGAGCTAAAAATGAAAAATGTGGTTTTTATAGCTAAAAACGAAAAATGACGATATTTTGGCTGAAAATGAATATTACGTTTTCTCGTCTAGAAACCAATGATTAAGTGATTTTTGCTAAAAATGAAAAATATGTCTTCTGGGCTAAAAATAATAAATGAGCCTACTTTGGCTTAAATTGAAAAAGTAGGTTATTTGAGCTAAAAATGAAAAATGTGGTTATTATTGCTTAAAACGAAAAAACTATATTTTGCCTCAAAATGAAAATTAGGTTATCTCATCTAGAAACCAATGATTAAGTGATTTTTGCTAAAAATGAAAAATATGTCTTCTGGGCTAAAAATAATAAATGAGCCTACTTTGGCTTAAATTGAAAAAGTAGGTAATTTGAGCTAAAAATGAAAAATGTGGTTATTATTGCTTAAAACGAAAAAACGATAATTTGCCTCAAAATGAAAATTAGGTTATCTCATCTAGAAACCAAAAATTAAGTGATTTTTGATAAAAATGAAAAATATCTCTTCTGGGCTAAAAATAATAAATGAGGCTACTATGGCTTAAAACGAAAAAGTAGGTTATTTGAGCTAAAAATGAAAAATGTGGTTTTTATAGCTAAAAACGAAAAATGACGATATTTTGGCAGAAAATGAATATTACGTTTTCTCGTCTAGAAACCAATGATTAAGTGATTTTTGCTAAAAATGAAAATATGTCTTCTGGGCTAAAAATAATAAATGAGCCTACTTTGGCTTAAATTGAAAAAGTAGGTTATTTGAGCTAAAAATGAAAAATGTGGTTTTTATAGCTAAAAACGAAAAATGACGATAATTTGCCTCAAAATGAAAATTAGGTTATCTCATCTAGAAACCAAAAATTAAGTGATTTTTGATAAAAATGAAAAATATCTCTTCTGGGCTAAAAATAATAAATGAGGCTACTATGGCTTAAAACGAAAAAGTAGGTTATTTGAGCTAAAAATGAAAAATGTGGTTTTTATAGCTAAAAACGAAAAATGACGATATTTTGGCAGAAAATGAATATTACGTTTTCTCGTCTAGAAACCAATGATTAAGTGATTTTTGCTAAAAATGAAAATATGTCTTCTGGGCTAAAAATAATAAATGAGCCTACTTTGGCTTAAATTGAAAAAGTAGGTTATTTGAGCTAAAAATGAAAAATGTGGTTTTTATAGCTAAAAACGAAAAATGACGATAATTTGCCTCAAAATGAAAATTAGGTTATCTAATCTAGAAACCAAAAATTAAGAGATTTTTGCTAAAAATGAAAAATATCTCTTCTGGGCTAAAAATAATAAATGAGGCTACTATGGCTTAAAACGAAAAAGTAGGTTATTTGAGCTAAAAATGAAAAAGGTGGTTTTTATAGCTAAAAAGGAAAAATGACGATATGTTGGCTGAAAATGAATATTACATTTTCTCGTCTAGAAACCAATGATTAAGTGATTTTTGCTAAAAATCAAAAATACATCTTCTGGGCTAAAAATAATAAATTAGGCTACATTGGCTTAAATCGGAAAATTAGGTTATTTGGGCTAAAACAATATTTTGGCTGAAAATGAATATTACGTTTTCTCGTCTAGAAACCAATGATTAAGTGATTTTTGATAAAAATGAAAAATATCTCTTCTGGGCTAAAAATAATAAATGAATCTACTTAGGCTTCAAACGAAAAAGTAGGTTATTTGAGCTAAAAATGAAAATGTGGTTATTATAGCTAAAAACGAAAAATGACGATATTTTGGCAGAAAAGGAATATTACGTTTTCTCGTCTAGAAACCAATGATTAAGTGATGATTGCTATAAATGAAAAATATCTCTTCTGTGCTAAAAATAATAAATGAGGCTACTTTGGCTTAAAACGAAAAAGTAGGTTATTTGAGCTAAAAATGAAAAATGTGGTTATTATAGCTAAAAACGAAAAATGACGATATGTTGTCTGAAAATGAATATTACGTTTTCTCGTCTAGAAACCAATGATTAAGTGATTTTTGATAAAAATGAAAAATATGTCTTCTGGGCTAAAAATAATAAATGAGGCTACTTTGGCTTAAAACGAAAAAGTAGGTTATTTGAACTAAAAATGAAAAATGTGGTTATTATAGCTAGATATAGAATGCCACTGTATTAAGATAGACACAACCGGAGATACAATTCTCGTAATATACCGGCCCCACTCAGCTACTTTTGACAGATATATAGAAAAATGTGAAGAATTATTAAACAATATAGCAGCCACCAAAACAAATACTATCTTTGTCGGGGATTTTAATTTCGACTTCACCACAAATACACCCTGCCCCACTTCTATCTCTACCATGTTTGCTAGCTACGGCCTCAGGAAAACAATACATGAGCCCACTAGAATAACTAAACATTCAGCAACATGTATCGATAATTTGTTTACTAATATTGTTATGAAAGCGGAAGTCATATCAAACGCAGACGTCTCAGACCACCTCCCAATTTCGTTTTTTTATGATTCACCGCTTGCCAAGCCTCACTCGATTCACATAAGGGACTTCTCGGTTAAAAATTTGAATAAATTTGCAACAACAATAACCAATGTCTGTTGGAATCAATTGTATTGTCTTAACGATGTTAATGCCGCTTACAATTATTTCAGTGACAATCTCACTCAGGCCTACCAAAAGAGTTTCCCATACAAAAACTTAAAAATTACGCAAGACTACTGGCTAACTGAAAATCTTAAATACATAATTAAGCAAAAACATAAACTCCACAAAAATCTGAAACGAAATAACACAGTTCTTCTGTGTTATTTCGTTTCAGATTTTTGTGGAGTTTATTTAATAGACTTTTTCTTAATAGACTTAAGTTTACAATGTACCGAAATTACCAAATTAGGAATGCAAGAAGCACTTATATCTATAACAAAGTTACGACTGCCAAATCGAGTAAAGAGAAATGGAAAGTCATAAACACTGCCACTGGTAGGAATAAGATAGCAAAACCCATACTTCCCAATATTACACCAGAAATTATGAATACTCATTTTACTACCATAATCAACTCAAGCCCTCGTTATGATACACCCATATCCTCTAAAGAAACGAAAGAAACCTGTGCTCTCTTTGCGGTATCCGAAAAAGAAATACAGGAAATCATAAATAGCCTACCCCAATCCAGTTCACCTGGTCTGGATGAAATTCAAACAAAACCCATAAAATTTATCATTAACCAAATTCTTACGCCCTTGGTCTTTCTTATAAATCTGTCATTCACAAAAGGTATTTACCCCGACAGATTAAAAACTGCGTCCATCACACCTATCTTTAAAAAAGGTGATCCAAATTCCCCTAACAACTATAGGCCAATTTAAATTCTTTCAGTTTTCTCCAAAATTTTTGATAAATGTTTTCTGCTAAGAATTAATTCGTTCTGCGATAAACACAATCTTCTATCAGACTATCAATTTGGCTTTAGGGCTAGGCGGAGCACAGAACAAGCTATAGGTAGTGTCTACAAAACAATTATTAACGCACTTGATTCGTCCAAATATTGCCTTGGGGTCTTTCTAGATCTGGAAAAGGCTTTTGATAGCGTCCCTCACAAGAGATTATTGCTTAAGCTGGAGCGAATGGGAATAAGAGGACTAGCTTTAGATTGGCTAAGCAGTTACCTTAGCAACAGAAAATGTCTAACAAAATTGAATGGAACCTTATCAAAGCCTCTGTCAATATCAATAGGTGTCCCACAAGGGTCTATTTTATCCCCACTCCTATTTAATTTATACATTAATGACATTACTGATATCATCCCAAAAGGTCTACTGACTTTATACGCAGATGATGCTATTATGCTGCTAGAAAATTGTAGCCTAGAATCTCTTATAAACTCAGCCAACCACCACCTTGAGATTTTAAATATTGGCTCTCAAAAAATGGTCTTAAATTGAATACTTCTAAAACAGAGTATATAATATTTTCTAACTATGGTAAATCTATCTGTGATACACTCTGCAGAATTTTTGTAGCGGGAATAGAAATTGGGAGAGTCACTAAATATAAATATCTAGGAATATGGTTTGATAATCATTTAAGTTGGAACGACCACGTCAATCATTTATGTCGGAAATTGGCTTAATCGGCCTATCTTCTCCGAAAGTGTAAAGATATGTTTAGCAGGAAGGCGCTTTTCGATTTGTATCACAGCTTATTTTACTCGCATATAATATATGGCATGGCCTTTTGGGGTAACACTTCTAGCCATAACCTTAATAGAATTTACATTTTACAGAAACGTGTTCTTAGAAATATCTACAATGTTAACTTTATATCTCCCACAAGGGCTTTATTTCAAAAGAGTAAATTAATGAATATTCAGCAAACTTATAATTACTCGTGTCTAAATTTTATTTACAAAAACATTACACGTGATGCAAACCTTCTATTTCAATACATTACCTCTAAGACCACAACAAGGTCTCAAAACCTTCTAAATTTAGATAATTGTAAAACATCAAAAAAAATTAACTCAATCTTTTATGCTGGGGTTAAACTACTCAATACTGTTGCTAGTGATATAATAAATTTAAAAACTTACCCCTCAGTAAAGCGGTTTTTCAAAAGTCTTGTATTCGAAATGTTATGAAGTTATTACCTTAAACTCACAAACTTTACTATAGTTTATTTTATTTTAATTTGTTATTTAATTTTTTTTTTTACTCTTGTGTTATTCAAAATTGGGAGGGCAATAAGTCGCGGGATGACTTGGCCCTCCAATCAACTTAATGTACATTTCTAAAGAAATAAAAAACTATTTGAATTTGAATTTTGAATTTGAATTTGAAAAACGAAAAATAACTATATTTTGGTAGAAAATGAATATTACGTTTTCTCGTCTAGAAACCAATGATTAAGTGATTTTTGCTAAAAATGAAAAATATGTCTTACGGGCTAAAAATAATAAATGATGCTACTTTGGCTAAAAACGAAAAAGTAAGTTATTTGAGCTAAAAATGAAAAATGTGGTTATTATTGCTTAAAACGAAAAATGACGATATTTTGCCTCAAAATGAAAATTAGGTTATCTCGTCTAGAAACGAAAAATTGAGTGATTTTTGCTAAAAATGAAAAATATCTCTTCTGGGCTAAATATAATAATTGAGGCTACTTTGGCTTAAAACGGAAAAGTAGGTTATTTGAGCTAAAAATGAAAAATGTGGTTATTATAGCTAAAAACGAAAAATGACGATATTTTGGCTGAAAATGAATATTACGTTTTCTCGTCTAGATACCAATGATTAAGTGATTTTGGCTAAAAATGAAAAATATCTCTTCTGTGCTAAAAATTATAAATGAGGCTACTTTGGCTTCAAACGAAAAAGAAGGTTATTTGAGCTCAAAATGAAAAATGTGGTTTTTATAGCTAAAAACGAAAAATGACGATATTTTGGCTGAAAATGAATAGTACGTTTTCTCGTCTAGAAACCAATGATTAAGTGATTTTTGCTAAAAATGAAAAATATGTCTTCTGGGCTAAAAATAATAAATGAGCCTACTTTGGCTTAAATTGAAAAAGTAGGTTATTTGAGCTAAAAATGAAAAATGTGGTTTTTATAGCTAAAAACGAAAAATGACGATAATTTGCCTCAAAATGAAAATTAGGTTATCTCATCTAGAAACCAAAAATTAAGTGATTTTTGCTAAAAATGAAAAATATCTCTTCTGGGCTAAAAATAATAAATGAGGCTACTATGGCTTAAAACGAAAAAGTAGGTTATTTGAGCTAAAAATGAAAAATGTGGTTTTTATAGCTAAAAACGAAAAATGACGATATTTTGCCTCTAAATTAAAATAAGGTTATCTCATCTAGAAACCAAAAATTAAGTGATTTTTGCTAAAAATGAAAAATGACGATATTTTGGCAGAAAATGAATATTACGTTTTCTCGTCTAGAAACCAATGATTAAGTGATTTTGGCTAAAAATGCAAAATATCTCTTCTGTGCTAAAAATTATAAATGAGGCTACTTTGGCTTCAAACGAAAAAGAAGGTTATTTGAGCTCAAAACGAAAAATGACGATATTTGGCTGAAAATGAATATTACGTTTTCTGTTCTAGAAACCAATGATTAAGTGATTTTTGCTAAAAATGAAAAATATCTCTTCTGGGCTAAATATAATAATTGAGGCTACTTTGGCTTAAAACGGAAAAGTAGGTTATTTGAGCTAAAAATGAAAAATGTGGTTATTATAGCTAAAAACGAAAAATGACGATATTTTGGCTGAAAATGAATATTACGTTTTCTCGTCTAGAAACCAATGATTAAGTGATTTTGGCTAAAAATGAAAAATATCTCTTCTGTGCTAAAAATTATAAATGAGGCTACTTTGGCTTCAAACGAAAAAGAAGGTTATTTGAGCTCAAAACAAAAATTGACGATATTTGGCTGAAAATGAATATTACGTTTTCTCGTCTAGAAACCAATGATTAAGTGATTTTTGCTAAAAATGAAAAATATCTCTTCTGGGCTAAAAATAATAAATGAGGCTACTATGGCTTAAAACGAAAAAGTAGGTTATTTGAGCTAAAAATGGAAAATGTGGTTTTTATAGCTAAAAACGAAAAATGACGATATTTTGCCTCTAAATTAAAATAAGGTTATCTCATCTAGAAACCAAAAATTAAGTGATTTTTGCTAAAAATGAAAAATGACGATATTTTGGCAGAAAATGAATATTACGTTTTCTCGTCTAGAAACCAATGATTAAGTGATTTTGGCTAAAAATGCAAAATATCTCTTCTGTGCTAAAAATTATAAATGAGGCTACTTTGGCTTCAAACGAAAAAGAAGGTTATTTGAGCTCAAAACGAAAAATGACGATATTTGGCTGAAAATGAATATTACGTTTTCTGTTCTAGAAACCAATGATTAAGTGATTTTTGCTAAAAATGAAAAATATCTCTTCTGGGCTAAATATAATAATTGAGGCTACTTTGGCTTAAAACGGAAAAGTAGGTTATTTGAGCTAAAAATGAAAAATGTGGTTATTATAGCTAAAAACGAAAAATGACGATATTTTGGCTGAAAATGAATATTACGTTTTCTCGTCTAGAAACCAATGATTAAGTGATTTTGGCTAAAAATGAAAAATATCTCTTCTGTGCTAAAAATTATAAATGAGGCTACTTTGGCTTCAAACGAAAAAGAAGGTTATTTGAGCTCAAAACAAAAATTGACGATATTTGGCTGAAAATGAATATTACGTTTTCTCGTCTAGAAACCAATGATTAAGTGATTTTTGCTAAAAATGAAAAATATCTCTTCTGGGCTAAAAATAATAAATGAGGCTACTATGGCTTAAAACGAAAAAGTAGGTTATTTGAGCTAAAAATGGAAAATGTGGTTTTTATAGCTAAAAACGAAAAATGACGATATTTTGGCTGAAAATGAATATTACGTTCTCTCATCTAGAAACCAAAAATTAAGTGATTTTTGCTAAAAATGAAAAATATCTCTTCTGGGCTAAAAATAATAAATGAGGCTACTATGGCTTAAAACGAAAAAGTAGGTTATTTGAGCTAAAAATGAAAAATGTGGTTTTTATAGCTAAAAACGAAAAATGACGATACTTTGCCTCTAAATTAAAATAAGGTTATCTCATCTAGAAACCAAAAATTAAGTGATTTTTGCTAAAAATGAAAAATGACGATATTTTGGCAGAAAATGAATATTACGTTTTCTCGTCTAGAAACCAATGATTAAGTGATTTTGGCTAAAAATGAAAAATATCTCTTCTGTGCTAAAAATTATAAATGAGGCTACTTTGGCTTCAAACGAAAAAGAAGGTTATTTGAGCTCAAAACAAAAATTGACGATATTTGGCTGAAAATGAATATTACGTTTTCTCGTCTAGAAACCAATGATTAAGTGATTTTTGCTAAAAATGAAAAATATGTCTTCTGGGCTAAAAATAATAAATGAGCCTGCTTTGGCTTAAAACGAAAAAGTATGTTATTTGAGCTAAAAATGAAAAATGTGGTTTTTATAGCTAAAACGAAAAATGACGATATTTTGGCTGAAAATGAATATTACGTTTTCTCGTCTAGAAACCAATGATTAAGTGATTTTTGCTAAAAATGAAAAATATGTCTTCTGGGCTAAAAATAATAAATGAGCCTACTTTGGCTTAAATTGAAAAAGTAGGTTATTTGAGCTAAAAATGAAAAATGTGGTTATTATTGCTTAAAACGAAAAAACGATATTTTGCCTCAAAATGAATATTACGTTTTCTCGTCTAGAAACCAATGATTAAGTGATTTTTGCTTAAAATGAAAAATATGTCTTCTGGGCTAAAAATAATAAATGAGCCTACTTTGGCTTAAATTGAAAAAGTAGGTTATTTGAGCTAAAAATGAAAAATGTGGTTTTTATAGCTAAAAACGAAAAATGACGATAATTTGCCTCAAAATGAAAATTAGGTTATCTCATCTAGAAACCAAAAATTAAGTGATTTTTGAAAAATGTGGTTTTTATAGCTAAAAACGAAAAATGACGATATTTTGGCTGAAAATGAATATTACGTTTTCTCGTCTAGAAACCAATGATTAAGTGATTTTTGCTAAAAATGAAAAATATGTCTTCTGGGCTAAAAATAATAAATGAGCCTACTTTGGCTTAAATTGAAAAAGTAGGTTATTTGAGCTAAAAATGAAAAATGTGGTTATTATTGCTTAAAACGAAAAAACGATATTTTGCCTCAAAATGAATATTACGTTTTCTCGTCTAGAAACCAATGATTAAGTAATTTTTGCTAAAAATGAAAAATATCTCTTCTGGGCTAAAAATAATAAATGAGGCTACTATGGCTTAAAACGAAAAAGTAGGTTATTTGAGCTAAAAATGAAAAATGTGGTTTTTATAGCTAAAAACGAAAAATGACGATATTTTGCCTCTAAATTAAAATAAGGTTATCTCATCTAGAAACCAAAAATTAAGTGATTTTTGCTAAAAATGAAAAATGACGATATTTTGGCAGAAAATGAATATTACGTTTTCTCGTCTAGAAACCAATGATTAAGTGATTTTGGCTAAAAATGAAAAATATCTCTTCTGTGCTAAAAATTATAAATGAGGCTACTTTCGCTTCAAACGAAAAAGAAGGTTATTTGAGCTCAAAACGAAAAATGACGATATTTGGCTGAAAATGAATATTACGTTTTCTGTTCTAGAAACCAATGATTAAGTGATTTTTGCTAAAAATGAAAAATATGTCTTCTGGGCTAAAAATAATAAATGAGCCTACTTTGGCTTAAAACGAAAAAGTAGGTTATTTGAGCTAAAAATGAAAAATGTTGTTTTTATAGCTAAAAACGAAAAATTACGATATTTTGCCTCAAAATGAAAATTAGGTTATCTCATCTAGAAACCAAAAATTAAGTGATTTTTGCTAAAAATGAAAAATATGTCTTCTGGGCTAAAAATTATAAATGAGGCTACTTTGGCTTCAAACGAAAAAGAAGGTTATTTGAGCTCAAAACGAAAAATGACGATATTTGGCTGAAAATGAATATTACGTTTTCTGTTCTAGAAACCAATGATTAAGTGATTTTTGCTAAAAATGAAAAATATGTCTTCTGGGCTAAAAATAATAAATGAGCCTGCTTTGGCTTAAAACGAAAAAGTAGGTTATTTGAGCTAAAAATGAAAAAGGTGGTTTTTATAGCTAAAAACGAAAAATGACGATATGTTGGCTGAAAATGAATATTACATTTTCTCGTCTAGAAACCAATGATTAAGTGATTTTTGCTAAAAATCAAAAATACGTCTTCTGGGCTAAAAATAATAAATTAGGCTACATTGGCTTAAATCGGAAAATTAGGTTATTTGGGCTAAACCAATATTTTGGCTGAAAATGAATATTACGTTTTCTCGTCTAGAAACCAATGATTAAGTGATTTTTGATAAAAATGAAAAAATCTCTTCTGGGCTAAAAATAATAAATGAGGCTACTATGGCTTAAAACGAAAAAGTAGGTTATTTGAGCTAAAAATGAAAAATGTGGTTTTTATAGCTAAAAACGAAAAATGACGATATTTTGCCTCTAAATTAAAATAAGGTTATCTCATCTAGAAACCAAAAATTAAGTGATTTTTGCTAAAAATGAAAAATGACGATATTTTGGCAGAAAATGAATATTACGTTTTCTCGTCTAGAAACCAATGATTAAGTGATTTTGGCTAAAAATGAAAAATATCTCTTCTGTGCTAAAAATTATAAATGAGGCTACTTTCGCTTCAAACGAAAAAGAAGGTTATTTGAGCTCAAAACGAAAAATGACGATATTTGGCTGAAAATGAATATTACGTTTTCTGTTCTAGAAACCAATGATTAAGTGATTTTTGCTAAAAATGAAAAATATGTCTTCTGGGCTAAAAATAATAAATGAGCCTACTTTGGCTTAAAACGAAAAAGTAGGTTATTTGAGCTAAAAATGAAAAATGTTGTTTTTATAGCTAAAAACGAAAAATTACGATATTTTGCCTCAAAATGAAAATTAGGTTATCTCATCTAGAAACCAAAAATTAAGTGATTTTTGCTAAAAATGAAAAATATGTCTTCTGGGCTAAAAATTATAAATGAGGCTACTTTGGCTTCAAACGAAAAAGAAGGTTATTTGAGCTCAAAACGAAAAATGACGATATTTGGCTGAAAATGAATATTACGTTTTCTGTTCTAGAAACCAATGATTAAGTGATTTTTGCTAAAAATGAAAAATATGTCTTCTGGGCTAAAAATAATAAATGAGCCTGCTTTGGCTTAAAACGAAAAAGTAGGTTATTTGAGCTAAAAATGAAAAAGGTGGTTTTTATAGCTAAAAACGAAAAATGACGATATGTTGGCTGAAAATGAATATTACATTTTCTCGTCTAGAAACCAATGATTAAGTGATTTTTGCTAAAAATCAAAAATACGTCTTCTGGGCTAAAAATAATAAATTAGGCTACATTGGCTTAAATCGGAAAATTAGGTTATTTGGGCTAAACCAATATTTTGGCTGAAAATGAATATTACGTTTTCTCGTCTAGAAACCAATGATTAAGTGATTTTTGATAAAAATGAAAAAATCTCTTCTGGGCTAAAAATAATAAATGAGGCTACTATGGCTTAAAACGAAAAAGTAGGTTATTTGAGCTAAAAATGAAAAATGTGGTTTTTATAGCTAAAAACGAAAAATGACGATATTTTGCCTCTAAATTAAAATAAGGTTATCTCATCTAGAAACCAAAAATTAAGTGATTTTGGCTAAAAATGCAAAATATCTCTTCTGTGCTAAAAATTATAAATGAGGCTACTTTGGCTTCAAACGAAAAAGAAGGTTATTTGAGCTCAAAACGAAAAATGACGATATTTGGCTGAAAATGAATATTACGTTTTCTGTTCTAGAAACCAATGATTAAGTGATTTTTGCTAAAAATGAAAAATATCTCTTCTGGGCTAAATATAATAATTGAGGCTACATTGGCTTAAAACGGAAAAGTAGGTTATTTGAGCTAAAAATGAAAAATGTGGTTATTATAGCTAAAAACGAAAAATGACGATATTTTGGCTGAAAATGAATATTACGTTTTCTCGTCTAGAAACCAATGATTAAGTGATTTTGGCTAAAAATGAAAAATATCTCTTCTGTGCTAAAAATTATAAATGAGGCTACTTTGGCTTCAAACGAAAAAGAAGGTTATTTGAGCTCAAAACAAAAATTGACGATATTTGGCTGAAAATGAATATTACGTTTTCTCGTCTAGAAACCAATGATTAAGTGATTTTTGCTAAAAATGAAAAATATCTCTTCTAGGCTAAAAATAATAAATGAGGCTACTATGGCTTAAAACGAAAAAGTAGGTTATTTGAGCTAAAAATGGAAAATGTGGTTTTTATAGCTAAAAACGAAAAATGACGATATTTTGGCTGAAAATGAATATTACGTTCTCTCGTCTAGAAACCAATGATTAAGTGATTTTTGCTAAAAATGAAAAATATGTCTTCTGGGCTAAAAATAATAAATGAGCCTACTTTGGCTTAAATTGAAAAAGTAGGTTATTTGAGCTAAAAATGAAAAATGTGGTTATTATTGCTTAAAACGAAAAAACGATATTTTGCCTCAAAATGAATATTACGTTTTCTCGTCTAGAAACCAATGATTAAGTGATTTTTGCTTAAAATGAAAAATATGTCTTCTGGGCTAAAAATAATAAATGAGCCTACTTTGGCTTAAATTGAAAAAGTAGGTTATTTGAGCTAAAAATGAAAAATGTGGTTTTTATAGCTAAAAACGAAAAATGACGATAATTTGCCTCAAAATGAAAATTAGGTTATCTCATCTAGAAACCAAAAATTAAGTGATTTTTGAAAAATGTGGTTTTTATAGCTAAAAACGAAAAATGACGATATTTTGGCTGAAAATGAATATTACGTTTTCTCGTCTAGAAACCAATGATTAAGTGATTTTTGCTAAAAATGAAAAATATGTCTTCTGGGCTAAAAATAATAAATGAGCCTACTTTGGCTTAAATTGAAAAAGTAGGTTATTTGAGCTAAAAATGAAAAATGTGGTTATTATTGCTTAAAACGAAAAAACGATATTTTGCCTCAAAATGAATATTACGTTTTCTCGTCTAGAAACCAATGATTAAGTAATTTTTGCTAAAAATGAAAAATATCTCTTCTGGGCTAAAAATAATAAATGAGGCTACTATGGCTTAAAACGAAAAAGTAGGTTATTTGAGCTAAAAATGAAAAATGTGGTTTTTATAGCTAAAAACGAAAAATGACGATATTTTGCCTCTAAATTAAAATAAGGTTATCTCATCTAGAAACCAAAAATTAAGTGATTTTTGCTAAAAATGAAAAATGACGATATTTTGGCAGAAAATGAATATTACGTTTTCTCGTCTAGAAACCAATGATTAAGTGATTTTGGCTAAAAATGAAAAATATCTCTTCTGTGCTAAAAATTATAAATGAGGCTACTTTCGCTTCAAACGAAAAAGAAGGTTATTTGAGCTCAAAACGAAAAATGACGATATTTGGCTGAAAATGAATATTACGTTTTCTGTTCTAGAAACCAATGATTAAGTGATTTTTGCTAAAAATGAAAAATATGTCTTCTGGGCTAAAAATAATAAATGAGCCTACTTTGGCTTAAAACGAAAAAGTAGGTTATTTGAGCTAAAAATGAAAAATGTTGTTTTTATAGCTAAAAACGAAAAATTACGATATTTTGCCTCAAAATGAAAATTAGGTTATCTCATCTAGAAACCAAAAATTAAGTGATTTTTGCTAAAAATGAAAAATATGTCTTCTGGGCTAAAAATTATAAATGAGGCTACTTTGGCTTCAAACGAAAAAGAAGGTTATTTGAGCTCAAAACGAAAAATGACGATATTTGGCTGAAAATGAATATTACGTTTTCTGTTCTAGAAACCAATGATTAAGTGATTTTTGCTAAAAATGAAAAATATGTCTTCTGGGCTAAAAATAATAAATGAGCCTGCTTTGGCTTAAAACGAAAAAGTAGGTTATTTGAGCTAAAAATGAAAAAGGTGGTTTTTATAGCTAAAAACGAAAAATGACGATATGTTGGCTGAAAATGAATATTACATTTTCTCGTCTAGAAACCAATGATTAAGTGATTTTTGCTAAAAATCAAAAATACGTCTTCTGGGCTAAAAATAATAAATTAGGCTACATTGGCTTAAATCGGAAAATTAGGTTATTTGGACTAAACCAATATTTTGGCTGAAAATGAATATTACGTTTTCTCGTCTAGAAACCAATGATTAAGTGATTTTTGATAAAAATGAAAAAATCTCTTCTGGGCTAAAAATAATAAATGAGGCTACTATGGCTTAAAACGAAAAAGTAGGTTATTTGAGCTAAAAATGAAAAATGTGGTTTTTATAGCTAAAAACGAAAAATGACGATATTTTGCCTCTAAATTAAAATAAGGTTATCTCATCTAGAAACCAAAAATTAAGTGATTTTGGCTAAAAATGCAAAATATCTCTTCTGTGCTAAAAATTATAAATGAGGCTACTTTGGCTTCAAACAAAAAAGAAGGTTATTTGAGCTCAAAACGAAAAATGACGATATTTGGCTGAAAATGAATATTACGTTTTCTGTTCTAGAAACCAATGATTAAGTGATTTTTGCTAAAAATGAAAAATATCTCTTCTGGGCTAAATATAATAATTGAGGCTACATTGGCTTAAAACGGAAAAGTAGGTTATTTGAGCTAAAAATGAAAAATGTGGTTATTATAGCTAAAAACGAAAAATGACGATATTTTGGCTGAAAATGAATATTACGTTTTCTCGTCTAGAAACCAATGATTAAGTGATTTTGGCTAAAAATGAAAAATATCTCTTCTGTGCTAAAAATTATAAATGAGGCTACTTTGGCTTCAAACGAAAAAGAAGGTTATTTGAGCTCAAAACAAAAATTGACGATATTTGGCTGAAAATGAATATTACGTTTTCTCGTCTAGAAACCAATGATTAAGAGATTTTTGCTAAAAATGAAAAATATCTCTTCTGGGCTAAAAATAATAAATGAGGCTACTATGGCTTAAAACGAAAAAGTAGGTTATTTGAGCTAAAAATGGAAAATGTGGTTTTTATAGCTAAAAACGAAAAATGACGATATTTTGGCTGAAAATGAATATTACGTTCTCTCGTCTAGAAACCAATGATTAAGTGATTTTTGCTAAAAATGAAAAATATGTCTTCTGGGCTAAAAATAATAAATGAGCCTACTTTGGCTTAAATTGAAAAAGTAGGTTATTTGAGCTAAAAATGAAAAATGTGGTTTTTATAGCTAAAAACGAAAAATGACGATAATTTGCCTCAAAATGAAAATTAGGTTATCTCATCTAGAAACCAAAAATTAAGTGATTTTTGCTAAAAATGAAAAATATCTCTTCTGGGCTAAAAATAATAAATGAGGCTACTATGGCTTAAAACGAAAAAGTAGGTTATTTGAGCTAAAAATGAAAAATGTGGTTTTTATAGCTAAAAACGAAAAATGACGATACTTTGCCTCTAAATTAAAATAAGGTTATCTCATCTAGAAACCAAAAATTAAGTGATTTTTGCTAAAAATGAAAAATGACGATATTTTGGCAGAAAATGAATATTACGTTTTCTCGTCTAGAAACCAATGATTAAGTGATTTTGGCTAAAAATGAAAAATATCTCTTCTGTGCTAAAAATTATAAATGAGGCTACTTTGGCTTCAAACGAAAAAGAAGGTTATTTGAGCTCAAAACAAAAATTGACGATATTTGGCTGAAAATGAATATTACGTTTTCTCGTCTAGAAACCAATGATTAAGTGATTTTTGCTAAAAATGAAAAATATGTCTTCTGGGCTAAAAATAATAAATGAGCCTGCTTTGGCTTAAAACGAAAAAGTATGTTATTTGAGCTAAAAATGAAAAATGTGGTTTTTATAGCTAAAACGAAAAATGACGATATTTTGGCTGAAAATGAATATTACGTTTTCTCGTCTAGAAACCAATGATTAAGTGATTTTTGCTAAAAATGAAAAATATGTCTTCTGGGCTAAAAATAATAAATGAGCCTACTTTGGCTTAAATTGAAAAAGTAGGTTATTTGAGCTAAAAATGAAAAATGTGGTTATTATTGCTTAAAACGAAAAAACGATATTTTGCCTCAAAATGAATATTACGTTTTCTCGTCTAGAAACCAATGATTAAGTGATTTTTGCTTAAAATGAAAAATATGTCTTCTGGGCTAAAAATAATAAATGAGCCTACTTTGGCTTAAATTGAAAAAGTAGGTTATTTGAGCTAAAAATGAAAAATGTGGTTTTTATAGCTAAAAACGAAAAATGACGATAATTTGCCTCAAAATGAAAATTAGGTTATCTCATCTAGAAACCAAAAATTAAGTGATTTTTGAAAAATGTGGTTTTTATAGCTAAAAACGAAAAATGACGATATTTTGGCTGAAAATGAATATTACGTTTTCTCGTCTAGAAACCAATGATTAAGTGATTTTTGCTAAAAATGAAAAATATGTCTTCTGGGCTAAAAATAATAAATGAGCCTACTTTGGCTTAAATTGAAAAAGTAGGTTATTTGAGCTCAAAACGAAAAATGACGATATTTGGCTGAAAATGAATATTACGTTTTCTGTTCTAGAAACCAATGATTAAGTGATTTTTGCTAAAAATGAAAAATATGTCTTCTGGGCTAAAAATAATAAATGAGCCTGCTTTGGCTTAAAACGAAAAAGTAGGTTATTTGAGCTAAAAATGAAAAAGGTGGTTTTTATAGCTAAAAACGAAAAATGACGATATGTTGGCTGAAAATGAATATTACATTTTCTCGTCTAGAAACCAATGATTAAGTGATTTTTGCTAAAAATCAAAAATACGTCTTCTGGGCTAAAAATAATAAATTAGGCTACATTGGCTTAAATCGGAAAATTAGGTTATTTGGGCTAAACCAATATTTTGGCTGAAAATGAATATTACGTTTTCTCGTCTAGAAACCAATGATTAAGTGATTTTTGATAAAAATGAAAAATATCTCTTCTGGGCTAAAAATAATAAATGAATCTACTTAGGCTTCAAACGAAAAAGTAGGTTATTTGAGCTAAAAATGAAAATGTGGTTATTATAGCTAAAAACGAAAAATGACGATATTTTGGCAGAAAAGGAATATTACGTTTTCTCGTCTAGAAACCAATGATTAAGTGATTTTTGCTAAAAATGAAAAATATGTCTTCTGGGCTAAAAATTATAAATGAGCCTACTTTGGCTTAAATTGAAAAAGTAGGTTATTTGAGCTAAAAATGAAAAAGGTGGTTTTTATAGCTAAAAACGAAAAATGACGATATGTTGGCTGAAAATGAATATTACATTTTCTCGTCTAGAAACCAATGATTAAGTGATTTTTGCTAAAAATCAAAAATACGTCTTCTGGGCTAAAAATAATAAATTAGGCTACATTGGCTTAAATCGGAAAATTAGGTTATTTGGGCTAAACCAATATTTTGGCTGAAAATGAATATTACGTTTTCTCGTCTAGAAACCAATGATTAAGTGATTTTTGATAAAAATGAAAAATATCTCTTCTGGGCTAAAAATAATAAATGAATCTACTTAGGCTTCAAACGAAAAAGTAGGTTATTTGAGCTAAAAATGAAAATGTGGTTATTATAGCTAAAAACGAAAAATGACGATATTTTGGCAGAAAAGGAATATTACGTTTTCTCGTCTAGAAACCAATGATTAAGTGATGATTGCTATAAATGAAAAATATCTCTTCTGTGCTAAAAATAATAAATGAGGCTACTTTGGCTTAAAACGAAAAAGTAGGTTATTTGAGCTAAAAATGAAAAATGTGGTTATTATAGCTAAAAACGTTTTCTCGTCTAGAAACCAATGATTAAGTGATTTTTGCTAAAAATCAAAAATATGTCTTCTGGGCTAAAAATAATAAATGAGGCTACATTGGCTTAAATCGGAAAATTAGGTTATTTGGGCTAAAACAATATTTTGGCTAAAAATGAATATTACGTTTTCTCGTCTAGAAACCAAAAATTAAGTGATTTTTGATAAAAAATGAAAAATATGTCTTCTGGGCTAAAAATAATAAATGAGGCTACTTTGGCTTAAAACGAAAAAGTAGGTTATTTGAGCTAAAAATGAAAAAGGTGGTTTTTATAGCTAAAAACGAAAAATGACGATATGTTGGCTGAAAATGAATATTACATTTTCTCGTCTAGAAACCAATGATTAAGTGATTTTTGCTAAAAATCAAAAATACATCTTCTGGGCTAAAAATAATAAATTAGGCTACATTGGCTTAAATCGGAAAATTAGGTTATTTGGGCTAAAACAATATTTTGGCTGAAAATGAATATTACGTTTTCTCGTCTAGAAACCAATGATTAAGTGATTTTTGATAAAAATGAAAAATATCTCTTCTGGGCTAAAAATAATAAATGAATCTACTTAGGCTGATTAAGTGATTTTTGCTAAAAATCAAAAATACATCTTCTGGGCTAAAAATAATAAATTAGGCTACATTGGCTTAAATCGGAAAATTAGGTTATTTGGGCTAAAACAATATTTTGGCTGAAAATGAATATTACGTTTTCTCGTCTAGAAACCAATGATTAAGTAATTTTTGATAAAAATGAAAAATATCTCTTCTGGGCTAAAAATAATAAATGAATCTACTTAGGCTTCAAACGAAAAAGTAGGTTATTTGAGCTAAAAATGAAAATGTGGTTATTATAGCTAAAAACGAAAAATGACGATATTTTGGCAGAAAAGGAATATTACGCGTTCTCGTCTAGAAACCAATGATTAAGTGATGATTGCTATAAATGAAAAATATCTCTTCTGTGCTAAAAATAATAAATGAGGCTACTTTGGCTTAAAACGAAAAAGTAGGTTATTTGAGCTAAAAATGAAAAATGTGGTTATTATAGCTAAAAACGAAAAATGACGATATGTTGTCTGAAAATGAATATTACGTTTTCTCGTCTAGAAACCAATGATTAAGTGATTTTTGCTAAAAATCAAAAATATGTCTTCTGGGCTAAAAATAATAAATGAGGCTACATTGGCTTAAATCGGAAAATTAGGTTATTTGGGCTAAAACAATATTTTGGCTAAAAATGAATATTACGTTTTCTCGTCTAGAAACCAAAAATTAAGTGATTTTTGATAAAAATGAAAAATATGTCTTCTGGGCTAAAAATAATAAATGAGGCTACTTTGGCTTAAAACGAAAAAGTAGGTTATTTGAGCTAAAAATGAAAAATGTGGTTATTATAGCTAGATATAGAATGCCACTGTATTAAGATAGACACAACCGGAGATACAATTCTCGTAATATACCGGCCCCACTCAGCTACTTTTGACAGATATATAGAAAAATGTGAAGAATTATTAAACAATATAGCAGCCACCAAAACAAATACTATCTTTGTCGGGGATTTTAATTTCGACTTCACCACAAATACACCCTGCCCCACTTCTATCTCTACCATGTTTGCTAGCTACGGCCTCAGGAAAACAATACATGAGCCCACTAGAATAACTAAACATTCAGCAACATGTATCGATAATTTGTTTACTAATATTGTTATGAAAGCGGAAGTCATATCAAACGCAGACGTCTCAGACCACCTCCCAATTTCGTTTTTTTATGATTCACCGCTTGCCAAGCCTCACTCGATTCACATAAGGGACTTCTCGGTTAAAAATTTGAATAAATTTGCAACAACAATAACCAATGTCTGTTGGAATCAATTGTATTGTCTTAACGATGTTAATGCCGCTTACAATTATTTCAGTGACAATCTCACTCAGGCCTACCAAAAGAGTTTCCCATACAAAAACTTAAAAATTACGCAAGACTACTGGCTAACTGAAAATCTTAAATACATAATTAAGCAAAAACATAAACTCCACAAAAATCTGAAACGAAATAACACAGAAGAAAATAGACTTAAGTTTACAATGTACCGAAATTACCAAATTAGGAATGCAAGAAGCACTTATATCTATAACAAAGTTACGACTGCCAAATCGAGTAAAGAGAAATGGAAAGTCATAAACACTGCCACTGGTAGGAATAAGATAGCAAAACCCATACTTCCCAATATTACACCAGAAATTATGAATATTCATTTTACTACCATAATCAACTCAAGCCCTCGTTATGATACACCCATATCCTCTAAAGAAACGAAAGAAACCTGTGCTCTCTTTGCGGTATCCGAAAAAGAAATACAGGAAATCATAAATAGCCTACCCCAATCCAGTTCACCTGGTCTGGATGAAATTCAAACAAAACCCATAAAATTTATCATTAACCAAATTCTTACGCCCTTGGTCTTTCTTATAAATCTGTCATTCACAAAAGGTATTTACCCCGACAGATTAAAAACTGCGTCCATCACACCTATCTTTAAAAAAGGTGATCCAAATTCCCCTAACAACTATAGGCCAATTTCAATTCTTTCAGTTTTCTCCAAAATTTTTGATAAATGTTTTCTGCTAAGAATTAATTCGTTCTGCGATAAACACAATCTTCTATCAGACTATCAATTTGGCTTTAGGGCTAGGCGGAGCACAGAACAAGCTATAGGTAGTGTCTACAAAACAATTATTAACGCACTTGATTCGTCCAAATATTGCCTTGGGGTCTTTCTAGATCTGGAAAAGGCTTTTGATAGCGTCCCTCACAAGAGATTATTGCTTAAGCTGGAGCGAATGGGAATAAGAGGACTAGCTTTAGATTGGCTAAGCAGTTACCTTAGCAACAGAAAATGTCTAACAAAATTGAATGGAACCTTATCAAAGCCTCTGTCAATATCAATAGGTGTCCCACAAGGGTCTATTTTATCCCCACTCCTATTTAATTTATACATTAATGACATTACTGATATCATCCCAAAAGGTCTACTGACTTTATACGCAGATGATGCTAGAAAATTGTAGCCTAGAATCTCTTATAAAATCAGCCAACCACCACCTTGAGATTTTAAATATTGGCTCTCAAAAAATGGTCTTAAATTGAATACTTCTAAAACAGAGTATATAATATTTTCTAACTATGGTAAATCTATCTGTGATACACTCTGCAGAATTTTTGTAGCGGGAATAGAAATTGGGAGAGTCACTAAATATAAATATCTAGGAATATGGTTTGATAATCATTTAAGTTGGAACGACCACGTCAATCATTTATGTCGGAAATTGGCTTAATCGGCCTATCTTCTCCGAAAGTGTAAAGATATGTTTAGCAGGAAGGCGCTTTTCGATTTGTATCACAGCTTATTTTACTCGCATATAATATATGGCATGGCCTTTTGGGGTAACACTTCTAGCCATAACCTTAATAGAATTTACATGTTCTTAGAAATATCTACAATGTTAACTTTATATCTCCCACAAGGGCTTTATTTCAAAAGAGTAAATTAATGAATATTCAGCAAACTTATAATTACTCGTGTCTAAATTTTATTTACAAAAACATTACACGTGATGCAAACCTTCTATTTCAATACATTACCTCTAAGACCACAACAAGGTCTCAAAACCTTCTAAATTTAGATAATTGTAAAACATCAAAAAAAATTAACTCAATCTTTTATGCTGGGGTTAAACTACTCAATACTGTTGCTAGTGATATAATAAATTAAAAAACTTACCCCTCAGTAAAGCGGTTTTTCAAAAGTCTTGTATTCGAAATGTTATGAAGTTATTACCTTAAACTCACAAACTTTACTATAGTTTATTTTATTTTAATTTGTTATTTAATTTTTTTTTTTACTCTTGTGTTATTCAAAATTGGGAGGGCAATAAGTCGCGGGATGACTTGGCCCTCCAATCAACTTAATGTACATTTCTAAAGAAATAAAAAACTATTTGAATTTGAATTTTGAATTTGAATTTGAAAAACGAAAAATAACTATATTTTGGTAGAAAATGAATATTACGTTTTCTCGTCTAGAAACCAATGATTAAGTGATTTTTGCTAAAAATGAAAAATATGTCTTCCGGGCTAAAAATAATAAATGATGCTACTTTGGCTAAAAACGAAAAAGTAGGGTATTTGAGCTAAAAATGAAAAATGTGGTTTTTATAACTAAAAACGAAAAATGACGATATTTTGCCTCAAAATGAAAATTAGGTTATCTCGTCTAGAAACCAAAATTTAAGTGATGTTTGCTAAAAATGAAAAATATGTCTTCTGGGCTAAAAATAATAAATGAGGCTACTTTGGCTTAGAACGAAAAAGTGGGTTATTTGAGCTAAAAACGAAAAATGACGATATTTTGGCTGAAAATGAATATTACGTTTTCTCGTCTGGAAACCAATGATTAAGTGATTTTTGCTAAAAATGAAAAATATGTCTTCTGGGCTAAAAATAATGAATGAGGCTATTCTGGCTTAAAACTAAAAAGTAGGTTATTTGAACTAAAAATGAAAAATGTGGTTATTATAGCTAAAAACGAAAAATGACGATATTTTGGCTGAAAATGAATATTGCGTTTTCTCGTCTAGAAACCAATGATTAAGTGACTTTGGCTAAAAATGAAAAATATCTCTTTTTTGCTAAAAATTATAAATGAGGCTACTTTGGCTTCAAACGAAAAAGAAGGTTATTTGAGCTCAAAACGAAAAATGACGATATTTGGCTGAAAATGAATATTACGTTTTCTGTTCTAGAAACCAATGATTAAGTGATTTTTGCTAAAAATGAAAAATATGTCTTCTGGGCTAAAAATAATAAATGAGCCTACTTTGGCTTAAATTGAAAAAGTAGGTTATTTGAGCTAAAAATGAAAAATGTGGTTTTTATAGCTAAAAACGAAAAATGACGATAGTTTGCCTCAAAATGAAAATTAGGTTATCTCATCTAGAAACCATAAATTAAGTGATTTTTGCTAAAAACGAAAAATGACGATATTTTGGCTGAAAATGAAAATTAGGTGATCTCGTCTAGAAACCAAAAATTAAGTGATTTTTCCTAAAAATGAAAAATATCTCTTCTGGGCTAAAAATAATAAATGAGGCTACTATAGCTTAAAACGAAAAAGTAGGTTATTTGAGCTAAAAATGAAAAATGTGGTTTTTATAGCTAAAAACGAAAAATGACGATATTTTGCCTCTAAATTAAAATAAGGTTATCTCATCTAGAAACCAAAAATTAAGTGATTTTTGCTAAAAATGAAAAATGACGATATTTTGGCAGAAAATGAATATTACGTTTTCTCGTCTAGAAACCAATGATTAAGTGATTTTTGCTTAAAATGAAAAATATCTCTTCTGGGCTAAAAATTATAAATGAGGCTACTTTGGCTTAAAACGAAAAAGTAGGTTATTTGAGCTAAAAATGAAAAATGTGGTTATTATAGCTAAAAACGAAAAATGACGATATTTTGGTAGAAAATGAATATTACGTTTTCTCTTCTAGAAACCAATGATTAAGTGATTTTTGCTAAAAATGAAAAATATGTCTTCCGGGCTAAAAATAATAAATGATGCTACTTTGGCTAAAAACGAAAAAGTAAGTTATTTGAGCTAAAAATGAAAAATGTGGTTATTATTGCTTAAAACGAAAAATTACGATATTTTGGTAGAAAATGAATATTACGTTTTCTCTTCTAGAAACCAATGATTAAGTGATTTTTGCTAAAAATGAAAAATATGTCTTCCGGGCTAAAAATAATAAATGATGCTACTTTGGCTAAAAACGAAAAAGTAAGTTATTTGAGCTAAAAATGAAAAATGTGGTTATTATTGCTTAAAACGAAAAATGACGATATTTTGCCTCAAAATGAAAATTAGGTTATCTCATCTAGAAACGAAAATTTAAGTGATTTTTGCTAAAAATGAAAAATATCTCTTCTGGGCTAAAAATAATAAATGAGGCTACTTTGGCTTAAAACGAAAAAAGTAGGTTATTTGAGCTAAAAATGAAAAATGTGGTAATTATAGCTAAAAACGCAAAATGACGATATTTTGGCAGAAAATGAATATTACGTTTTCTTGTCTAGAAACCAATGATTAAGTGATTTTTGCTAAAAATGAAAAATATGTCTTCTGGGCTAAAAATAATAAATGAGCCTGCTTTGGCTTTAAACGAAAAAGTAGGTTATTTGAGCTAAAAATGAAAAATGTGGTTTTTATAGCTAAAAACTAAAAATGACGATTATTACGTTTTCTCGTCTAGAAACCAATGATTAAGTGATTTTGGCAAAAAATGAAAGTATGTCTTCTGAGCTAAAAATAATAAACGAGGCTACTTTGGCTTAAAACGAAAAAGTAGGTTATTTGAGCTAAAAATGAAAAATGTGGTTATTATAGCTAAAAACGAAAAATGACGATATTTTGGCAGAAAATGAATATTACGTTTTCTCGTCTAGAAACCAATGATTAAGTGATTTTGGCTAAAAATGAAAAATATCTCTTCTGTGCTAAAAATCATAAATGAGGCTACTTTGGCTTCATTTTTAGCTCAAATAACCTACTTTTTCGTTTTAAAAAAGTAGGTTATTTGAGCTAAAAATGAAAAATGTGGTTTTTATAGCTAAAAACGAAAAATGACGATATTTTGCCTCAAAATGAAAATTAGGTTATCTCATCTAGAAACCAAAAATTAAGTGATTTTTGCTAAAAATGAAAAATGACGATATTTTGGAAGAAAATGAATATTGCGTTTTCTCGTCTAGAAACCAATGATTAATGATTTTTGCTAAAAATTAAAAATATCTCTTCTGGGCTAAAAATAATAAATGAGGCTACTTTGGCTTAAAACGAAAAAATAGGTTATTTGAGCTAAAAATGAAAAATGTGGTTATTATAGCTAAAAGCGAAAAATGACGATATTTTGGCAGAGATTGAATATTACGTTTTCTCGTCTAGAAACCAATGATTAAGTGATTTTTGCTAAAAATGAGAAATACATCTTCTGAGCTAAAAATAATAAATGAGGCTACATTGGCTTAAATCGAAAAATTAGGTTATTTGGGCAAAACAATGTTTTGGCTGAAAATGAATATTACGTTTTCTCGTCTAGAAACCAATGATTAAGTGATTTTGGCTAAAAATTAAAAATATCTCTTCTGTGCTAAAAATAATTAATGAGGCTACTTTGGCTTCAAAAGAAAAAGAAGGTTATTTGAGCTCAAAAGGAAAAATGACGATATTTGGCTGAAAATGAATATTACGTTTTCTGTTCTAGAAACCAATGATTAAGTGATTTTTGCTAAAAATGAAAAATATGTCTTCTGGGCTAAAAATAATAAATGAGGCTATTCTGGCTTAAAACTAAAAAGTAGGTTATTTGAGCTAAAAATGAAAAATGTGGTTATTATAGCTAAAAACGAAAAATGACGATATTTTGCCTCAAAATGAAAATTAGGTTATCTCATCTAGAAACCAAAAATTAAGTGATTTTTGCTAAAAATGAAAAATGACGATATTTTGGCAGAAAATGAATATTGCGTTTTCTCGTCTAGAAACCAATGATTAATGATTTTTGCTAAAAATTAAAAATATCTCTTCTGGGCTAAAAATAATAAATGAGGCTACTTTGGCTTAAAACGAAAAAATAGGGTATTTGAGCTAAAAATGAAAAATGTGGTTTTTATAGCTAAAAACGAAAAATGACGATATTTTGCCTCAAAATGAAAATTAGGTTATCTCATCTAGAAACCAAAAATTAAGTGATTTTTGCTAAAAACGAAAAATGACGATATTTTGCCTCAAAATGAAAATTAGGTTATCTCATCTAGAAACCAAAAATTAAGTGATTTTTGCTAAAAACGAAAAATGACGATATTTTGCCTCAAAATGAAAATTAGGTTATCTCATCTAGAAACCAAAAATTAAGTGATTTTTGCTAAAAACGAAAAATGACGATATTTTGGCTGAAAATGAATATTACGTTTTCTCGTCTAGAAACCAATGATAAAATGATTTTGGCTAAAAATGAAAGTATGTCTTCTGAGCTAAAAATAATAAACAAGGCTACTTTGGCTTAAAACGAAAAAGTAGGTTATTTGAGCTAAAAATGAAAAATGTGGTTATTATAGCTAAAAACGAAAAATGACGATATTTTGGCTGAAAATGAATATTACGTTTTCTCGTCTAGAAACCAATGATTAAGTGATTTTTGCTAAAAATGAAAAATATGTCTTCTGGGCTAAAAATAATAAATGAGCCTACATTGGCTTAAATCGAAAAATTAGGTTATTTGGGCAAAACAATATTTTGGCTGAAAATGAATATTACGTTTTCTCGTCTAGAAACCAATGATTAAGTGATTTTGGCTAAAAATGAAAAATATCTCTTCTGTGCTAAAAATAATTAATGAGGCTACTTTGGCTTCAAACGAAAAAGAAGGTTATTTGAGCTCAAAACGAAAAATGACGATATTTGGCTGAAAATGAATATTACGTTTTCTGTTCTAGAAACCAATGATTAAGTGATTTTTGCTAAAAATCAAAAATATGTCTTCTGGGCTAAAAATAATAAATGAGCCTGCTTTGGCTTGAAACGAAAAAGTAGGTTATTTGAGCTAAAAATGAAAAATGTGGTTTTTATAGCTAAAAACAAAAAATGACGATATTTTGCCTTAAAATGAAAATTAGGTTATCTCATCTAGAAACCAAAAATTAAGTGATTTTTGCTAAAAATGAAATAGACGATATTTTGGCAGAAAATGAATATTACGTTTTCTCGTCAAGAAACCAATGATTAAGTGATTTTTGCTAAAAATGAAAAATACATCTTCTGGGCTAAAAATAATAAATGAGGCTACATTGGCTTAAATCGAAAAATTAGGTTATTTGGGCTAAAACAATATTTTGGCTGAAAATGAATATTACGTTTTCTCGTCTAGAAACCAATGATTAAGTGATTTTTGATAAAAATAAAAAATATCTCTTCTGGGCTAAAAATAATGAATGAGGCTACTTAGGCTTCAAACGAAAAAGAAGTTTATTTGTGCTAAAAATGAAAAATGTGGTTATTATAGCTAAAAACGAAAAATGACGATATCTGTCTGAAAATGAATATTACGTTTTCTGTTCTAGAAATCAATGATTAAGTGATTTTTGCTAAAAATCAAAAATATGTCTTCTGGGCTAAAAATAATAAATGAGGCTACTTTGGCTTAAAACAAAAAAGTAGGGTATTTGAGCTAAAAATGAAAAATGTGGTTTTTATAACTAAAAACGAAAAATGACGATATTTTGCCTCAAAATGAAAATTAGGTTATCTCGTCTAGAAACCAAAATTTAAGTGATGTTTGCTAAAAATGAAAAATATCTCTTCTGGGCTAAAAATAATAAATTAGGCTACATTGGCTTAAATCGGAAAATTAGGTTATTTGGGCTAAAACAATATTTTGGCTAAAAATGAATATTACGTTTTCTAGTCTAGAAACCAAAAATTAAGTGATTTTTGATAAAAATGAAAAATATGTCTTCTGGGCTAAAAATAATAAATGAGGCTACTTTGGCTTAAAACGAAAAAGTAGGTTATTTGAGCTAAAAATGAAAAATGTGGTTTTTATAGCTAAAAACGAAAAATGACGATATTTGGCTGAAACTGAATATTACGTTTTCTGTTCTAGAAACCAATGATTAAGTGATTTTTGCTAAAAATGAAAAATATGTCTTCTGGGCTAAAAATAATAAATGAGGCTATTCTGGCTTAAAACTAAAAAGTAGGTTATTTGAGCTAAAAATGAAAAATGTGGTTATTATAGCTAAAAACGAAAAATGACGATATTTTGGCAGAAAATGAATATTACGTTTTCTCGTCTAGAAACCAATGATTAAGTGATTTTGGCAAAAAATGAAAGTATGTCTTCTGAGCTAAAAATAATAAACGAGGCTACTTTGGCTTAAAACGAAAAAGTAGGTTATTTGAGCTAAAAATGAAAAATGTGGTTATTATAGCTAAAAACGAAAAATGACGATATTTTGGCAGAAAATGAATATTACGTTGAGAAACCAATGATTAAGTGATTTTGGCTAAAAATGAAAATATCTCTTCTGTGCTAAAAATCATAAATGAGGCTACTTTGGCTTCAAACGAAAAAGAAGGTTATTTGAGCTCAAAACGAAAAATGACGATATTTGGCTGAAAATGAATATTACGTTTTCTGTTCTAGAAACCAATGATTAAGTGATTTTTGCTAAAAATGAAAAATATGTCTTCTGGGCTAAAAATAATAAATGAGCCTACTTTGGCTTAAAACGAAAAAGTAGGTTATTTGAGCTAAAAATGAAAAATGTGGTTTTTATAGCTAAAAACGAAAAATGACGATATTTTGCCTCAAAATGAAAATTAGGTTATCTCATCTAGAAACCAAAAATTAAGTGATTTTTGCTAAAAATGAAAAATGACGATATTTTGGCAGAAAATGAATATTGCGTTTTCTCGTCTAGAAACCAATGATTAATGATTTTTGCTAAAATTTAAAAATATCTCTTCTGGGCTAAAAATAATAAATGAGGCTACTTTGGCTTAAAACGAAAAAATAGGGTATTTGAGCTAAAAATGAAAAATGTGGTTTTTATAGCTAAAAACGAAAAATGACGATATTTTGCCTCAAAATGAAAATTAGGTTATCTCATCTAGAAACCAAAAATTAAGTGATTTTTGCTAAAAACGAAAAATGACGATATTTTGCCTCAAAATGAAAATTAGGTTATCTCATCTAGAAACCAAAAATTAAGTGATTTTTGCTAAAAACGAAAAATGACGATATTTTGCCTCAAAATGAAAATTAGGTTATCTCATCTAGAAACCAAAAATTAAGTGATTTTTGCTAAAAACGAAAAATGACGATATTTTGGCTGAAAATGAATATTACGTTTTCTCGTCTAGAAACCAATGATAAAATGATTTTGGCTAAAAATGAAAGTATGTCTTCTGAGCTAAAAATAATAAACAAGGCTACTTTGGCTTAAAACGAAAAAGTAGGTTATTTGAGCTAAAAATGAAAAATGTGGTTATTATAGCTAAAAACGAAAAATGACGATATTTTGGCTGAAAATGAATATTACGTTTTCTCGTCTAGAAACCAATGATTAAGTGATTTTTGCTAAAAATGAAAAATATGTCTTCTGGGCTAAAAATAATAAATGAGCCTACATTGGCTTAAATCGAAAAATTAGGTTATTTGGGCAAAACAATATTTTGGCTGAAAATGAATATTACGTTTTCTCGTCTAGAAACCAATGATTAAGTGATTTTGGCTAAAAATGAAAAATATCTCTTCTGTGCTAAAAATAATTAATGAGGCTACTTTGGCTTCAAACGAAAAAGAAGGTTATTTGAGCTCAAAACGAAAAATGACGATATTTGGCTGAAAATGAATATTACGTTTTCTGTTCTAGAAACCAATGATTAAGTGATTTTTGCTAAAAATCAAAAATATGTCTTCTGGGCTAAAAATAATAAATGAGCCTGCTTTGGCTTGAAACGAAAAAGTAGGTTATTTGAGCTAAAAATGAAAAATGTGGTTTTTATAGCTAAAAACGAAAAATGACGATATTTTGCCTCAAAATGAAAATTAGGTTATCTCATCTAGAAACCAAAAATTAAGTGATTTTTGCTAAAAATGAAATAGACGATATTTTGGCAGAAAATGAATATTACGTTTTCTCGTCAAGAAACCAATGATTAAGTGATTTTTGCTAAAAATGAAAAATACATCTTCTGGGCTAAAAATAATAAATGAGGCTACATTGGCTTAAATCGAAAAATTAGGTTATTTGGGCTAAAACAATATTTTGGCTGAAAATGAATATTACGTTTTCTCGTCTAGAAACCAATGATTAAGTGATTTTTGATAAAAATGAAAAATATCTCTTCTGGGCTAAAAATAATGAATGAGGCTACTTAGGCTTCAAACGAAAAAGAAGTTTATTTGTGCTAAAAATGAAAAATGTGGTTATTATAGCTAAAAACGAAAAATGACGATATCTGTCTGAAAATGAATATTACGTTTTCTGTTCTAGAAATCAATGATTAAGTGATTTTTGCTAAAAATCAAAAATATGTCTTCTGGGCTAAAAATAATAAATGAGGCTACTTTGGCTTAAAACAAAAAAGTAGGGTATTTGAGCTAAAAATGAAAAATGTGGTTTTTATAACTAAAAACGAAAAATGACGATATTTTGCCTCAAAATGAAAATTAGGTTATCTCGTCTAGAAACCAAAATTTAAGTGATGTTTGCTAAAAATGAAAAATATCTCTTCTGGGCTAAAAATAATAAATGAGGCTACATTGGCTTAAATCGGAAAATTAGGTTATTTGGGCTAAAACAATATTTTGGCTAAAAATGAATATTACGTTTTCTAGTCTAGAAACCAAAAATTAAGTGATTTTTGATAAAAATGAAAAATATGTCTTCTGGGCTAAAAATAATAAATGAGGCTACTTTGGCTTAAAACGAAAAAGTAGGTTATTTGAGCTAAAAATGAAAAATGTGGTTTTTATAGCTAAAAACGAAAAATGACGATATTTGGCTGAAACTGAATATTACGTTTCTGGTCTAGAAACCAATGATTAAGTGATTTTTGCTAAAAATGAAAAATATGTCTTCTGGGCTAAAAATAATGAATGAGGCTACTTTGGCTTAAAACGAAAAAGTAGGTTATTTGAGCTAAAAAAGAAAAATGTGGTTATTATAGCTAAAAACGAAAAATGACGATATTTTGGCAGAAAATGAATATTACGTTTTCTCATCTAGAAACCAATGATTAAGTGATTTTGGCTAAAAATGAAAAATATCTCTTCTGGGCTAAAAATGAAAAATATCTCTTATGGGCTAAAAATAATAAATGAGGCTACTTTGGCTTAAAACGAAAAAGTAGGTTATTTGAGCTAAAAATGAAAAATGTGGATATTATAGCTAAAAACGAAAAATGACGATATTTTGGCAGAAAATGAATATTACTTTTTATCGTCTAGAAACCTATGATTAAGTGATTTTTGCTAAAAATGAAAAATACATCTTCTGGGCTAAAAATAATAAATGAGGCTACATTGGCTTAAATCGAAAAATTAGGTTATTTGGGCTAAAACAATATTTTGGCTGAAAATGAATAGTACGTTTTCTCGTCTAGAAACCAAAAATTAAGTGATTTTTGATAAATATGAAAAATATCTCTTCTGGGCTAAAAATAATAAATGAGGCTACTTTGGCTTAAAACGAAAACGTAGGTTATTTGAGCTAAAAAAGAAAAATGTGGTTATTATAGCTAAAAACGAAAAATGACGTTATTTTGGCAGAAAATGAATATTACGTTTTCTCGTCTAGAAACCAATGATTAAGTGATTTTGGCTAAAAATGAAAGTATGTCTTCTGAGCTAAAAATAATAAACGAGGCTACTTTGGCTTAAAACGAAAAAGTAGGTTATTTGAGCTAAAAATGAAAAATGTGGTTATTATAGCTAAAAACGAAAAATGACGATATTTTGGCAGAAAATGAATATTACGTTTTCTCGTCTAGAAACCAATGATTAAGTGATTTTGGCTAAAAATGAAAAATATCTCTTCTGTGCTAAAAATTATAAATGAGGCTACTTTGGCTTCAAACGAAAAAGAAGGTTATTTGAGCTCAAAACGAAAAATGACGATATTTGGCTGAAAATGAATATTACGTTTTCTGTTCTAGAAACCAATGATTAAGTGATTTTTGCTAAAAATAATATATGAGCCTACTTTGGCTTAAAACGAAAAAGTAGGTTATTTGAGCTAAAAATGAAAAATGTGGTTTTTATAGCTAAAAACGAAAAATGACAATATTTTGCCTCAAAATGAAAATTAGGTTATCTCATCTAGAAACCAAAAATTAAGTGATTTTTGCTAAAAATGAAAAATATCTCATCTGGGCTAAAAATAATAAATGAGGCTACTTTGTCTTAAAACGAAAAAAGTAGGTTATTTGAGCTAAAAATGAAAAATGTGGTTATTATAGCTAAAAACGAAAAATGACGATATTTTGGCAGAAAATGAATATTACGTTTTCTCGTCTAGAAACCAATGATTAAGTGATTTTTGCTAAAAATGAAAAATATCTCATCTGGGCTAAAAATAATAAATGAGGCTACTTTGGCTTAAAACGGAAAAGTAGGTTATTTGAGCTAAAAAAGAAAAATGTGGTTATTATAGCTAAAAACGAAAAATGACGATATTTTGGCTGAAAATGAATATTACGTTTTCTCGTCTAGAAACCAAAAATTAAGTGATTTTTGATAAAAATGAAAAATATCTCTTCTGGGCTAAATATAATAATTGAGGCTACTTTGGCTTAAAACGGAAAAGTAGGTTATTTGAGCTAAAAAAGAAAAATGTGGTTATTATAGCTAAAAACGAAAAATGACGATATTTTGGCTGAAAATGAATATTACGTTTTCTCGTCTAGAAACAAATGATTAAGTGATTTTTGCTAAAAATGAAAAATATGTCTTCTGGGCTAAAAATAATGAATGAGGCTATTCTGGCTTAAAACTAAAAAGTAGGTTATTTGAGCTAAAAATGAAAAATGTGGTTATTATAGCTAAAAACGAAAAATGACGATATTTTGGCAGAAAATGAATATTACGTTTTCTCGTCTAGAAACCAATGATTAAGTGATTTTGGCTAAAAATGAAAAATATCTCTTCTGTGCTTAAAATAATAAATGAGGCTACTTTGGCTTCAAACGAAAAAGAAGGTTATTTGAGCTCAAAACGAAAAATGACGATATTTGGCTGAAATTGAATATTACGTTTTCTGTTCTAGAAACCAATGATTAAGTGATTTTTGCTAAAAATAATAAATGAGCCTACTTTGGCTTAAAACGAAAAAGTAGGTTATTTGAGCTAAAAATGAAAAATGTGGTTTTTATAGCTAAAAACGAAAAATGACGATATTTTTGCTGAAAATGAATATTACGTTTTCTCGTCTAGAAACCAATGATTAAGTGATTTTGGCTAAAAATGAAAAATATCTCTTCTGTGCTAAAAATAATAAATGAGGCTACTTTGGCTTAAAACGAAAAAGTAGATTATTTGAGCTAAAAATGAAAAATTTGGTTATTATAGCTAAAAACGAAAAATGATGATTTTTGGCACTTGGGAAACTTGTGGATCTGCACTTGGGAAATTTGTGGATATGCACTTGGGAAAATTGTGGATCTGCACTTGGGAAATTTGTGGATCTGCACTTGGGAAATTTGTGGATCTGCACTTGGGAAATTTGTGGATCTGCACTTGGGAAATTTGTGGATCTACACTTGGGAAATTTGTGGATCTACACTTGGGAAATTTGTGGATCTGCACTTGGGAAATTTGTGGATCTACATTTGGGAATTTTGTGGATCTACACTTATTAAATTTGTGGATCTACACTTGGGAAATTTGTGGATCTACACTTGGGAAATTTGTGGGTCTACACCTGGGAAATTTGTGGATCTACAATTGGGAAATTTGTGGATCTACACTTGGGAAATTTGTGGGTCTACACTTGGGAAATTTGTGGATCTACATTTGGGAAATTTGTGGAACTACACTTGGGAAATTTGTGGATCTATACTTCTGAAATTTGTGGATCTGCACTTGGGAAATTTGTGGATCTGCACTTGGGAAACTTGTGGATCTGCACTTGGGAAACTTGTGGATCTGCACTTGGGAAATTTGTGGATCTGCACTTGGGAAATTTGTGGATCTGCACTTGGGAAATTTGTGGATCTGCACTTGGGGAATTTGTGGATCTGCACTTGGGAAATTTGTACATCTGCACTTGGGAAATTTGCGGATCTACACTTGGGAAATTTGTGGATCTACATTTGGGAAATTTGTGGATCTACACTTGGGAAATTTGTGGATCTACACTTGGGAAATTTGTGGATCTACACTTGGGAAATTTGTGGGTCTACACCTGGGAAATTTGTGGATCTACACTTGGGAAATTTGTGGATCTACAATTGGGTAATTTGTGGATCTACAATTGGGAAATTTGTGGATCTACACTTGGGAAATTTGGTTATATACACTTGGGAAATTTGTGGATCTACACTTGGGAAATTTGTGGATCTACTCTTGGGAAATTGGTGGTTCTACACTTGGGAAATTTGTGGATCTGCACTTGGGAAATTTGTGCATCTGCACTTGGGAAATTTGTGGATCTGCACTTGGGAAATTTGTGGATCTGCACTTGGGAAATTTGTGGATCTGCACTTGGGAAATTTGTGGATCTGCACTTGGGAAATTTGTGGATCTGCATTTGGGAAATTTGTGGATCTATACTTCTGAAATTTGTGGATCTAAACTTAGGAAATTTGTGGATCTAAACTTGGAAAATTTGAGGATCTGAACTTGGGAAATTTGGGGATCTGCACTTGGGAAATTTAGTGATCTACACTTGGGAAATTTGTGGAACTACACTTGGGAAATTTGTGGATCTACACTTGAGAAATTTGTGGATCTACACTTGGGAAATTTGTGGATCTGCACTTGGGAAATTTGTGGATCTGCACTTGGGAAATTTGTGGATCTATACTTCTGAAATTTGTGCATCTAAACTTAGGAAATTTGTGGATCTACACTTGGAAAATTTGAGGATCT